>JAECUM010075539.1:0-18433 GCA_016617855.1 Megalonaias nervosa | reverse complement strand
GCTAGATAAACCCTCCCCGTGGCTGGCATCGTAAATAAATCTCGGATAAGAGGGCGTTTCGAGGATATAATTTATATATTTATACAAACATGAAACTTTAAAAAGAACTGCAAAATTAGATTCAGAGATCAATATTTTAGCAATTGATTAAAAAGCGATGACAATGAAGATAACGGGATTAAATTAGGGTAAAAGCAGACAGCTTCTAAGCCTGAGATGAATAGTACTATTCCACAAAATAAAATCTAGTTTAATAATTATGTCCTTCGTGATAGGTAGGCATTAATTTGATATATTTTGCGATGGATATGATTGCTGCATTTTGCAGTTTGAAGCAATACTTAAAGATGCATATCAACTTATTTAAGTGAATATTATCCCAACTCTTCATTTTGCAAAACTATTTTTGTTAGATAGCTTGGCATATAATAACAATTTGCAATTGTTTCAGCCTTCCAAAAACCTCACTTCTTGCAGCAATATGAAAAACCTGGAGATACAAAGAAATGAAATAAATCACACACCGATATTGCAGATTATCATTATTATTCAAAACGATAATCTTTGGTCAAGAAGAAATATTATCCTAAATAATTACAATGATCCACAATGTCTAATCATACATTACAATGCTCAAACCAAAACGTCTAGTCTTCTATCTCCGATATGACAATATATACTTTCCTTTAACAATAATATGTATTCTTCTTATATATCTAAGCATGCTTGTAGTCCGTATGATATTTATGAAAATATTATCATATCATCAACCATAAAAGTATAAGCATATTTCCTCTAAAATGATATCAATATTGATGCCTGATTGCAGTTTCACTTCGTGATCGTTGGTGTGAGTGAACATATTAATGGACAGAGACGTTTTCTTTGAGAAGGTCTAAATGTACAATTCAAATATTCTGAAATGGAGTTCAAGTCTTTTACATATGAATGCATTGGATTCTCTATGGATCATTAACATGCTCCCATGCTTATTTATGATCACAGTGTTTAATTCCGTAACATGAAGAAGGGGTAAGAAATGGTCCGTGAAATAATACCCAATTCTCCTTAACCATAATCAGCCCACCATTGCTCATATGGGGCCAAGCTTAGCGCAGGAAAGTTATAAAATGACAAAGTTGACGCCACTCACCGTAGGTGTCTCGAATGTGCGCAAACTAATTTATACTATATGATCGTATAGTCAAAGAGAGAAGAACGGCTCTAGTTGATAGAGTACAGGCAAATTGTCAACATTTAGATGACGGCCCTGCGTGAACCTCGTCTAGCAGAGTAAGGGCAGCTCAATTAAAGGTTCAAATCTTCAAGGGAAACGTTTCGTCATAACAACTTAATTAAAAGTTACTTTTCTCATGCTGAAGAATTTAATAGCGTGTCCCTGGGTACGGTTCATTCACTGTATTTACTAAACCTTTTTGAATTTTTCCAGATGAGCCTGAAAAGAAAAATGTTTGATTGATAAAGATCAATCAATTACAGTCTCAATGCATTTTGTTATTATAATCAATAAATTATGTTGGCTAATTGGAGTCAATAAATACCAGAATTTTGTAATTAACAAATTAGAAAATATTTTAATGAGTCTAAAACTGAAATGATCAAAAGCAACCATTGTTTCTGGTGCGTCATCATAAAGGGATACAGAATGTTGGTGTACCACCGGTGAATGGGACACCAAAACACACAAATAAAATGCAAGTATATGAATTGTTCCTATGTTAATTAATTTTTATATGGCATTCCTGGAGGATAAGATTTCATCGTTTTTTGACCGTAGCATACAAGTTTCGAATACATCTAAAGATATAAGCTAAATGTATACACGAATGTATATACATGGATATACATACACCTACAAAACATATAAAGACGTACAGATATGCACAAACATACTTATACGTACATACGCGCATACATACATGCACGCTCATAAATGCGTATTGAACAAAGAACTATGCTAGGTGTGAATAAAAAGACAAAGAAACCTGTTGCGGTTGCGGAAAATACAAAACATAGTGTCCAGGACTTATAAGTTGCGACAAAGTAAACCGCATGTTTGGTTTTCACTTTTTTAACTCTAATGTAAAGCATGAATGCTCAGAAATCGTTAGTGCGTCTGAGATAAAGGCCCTTATTAATTGTGTCCTTACGAGTTACTTTGCACGGACAAAAACATTCAAGATAATAGTCATATAGCCATATGCTGTTTGATCTGATTCAGAGCAACTATATAAAGGATTGCGAATACCAGTGTCCAAACGTAGATCAGCATTTAGCACTGAATAGACAGTTATTCCTCAGCATAGCACGTGCGATAGCCATGCTAAATAATAAAGTTCGAAACCGTGTTGTTTGAGACGGAAATCCAAGTAGTAAGGGAAATGGAGATTTCTATCTCAAGGACCTCTCCCCACCCTCCAAACAAATATAAATTACCATCTCGGAGACACACCAATCCCTATCCCAAAACGACTTACAGTTTTTAGCTAGGAGATTTCTACCTCAAATATAATCCAAGACCTTTACCCACCTCCAAACAAATATAAATTACCATCTCGGAGACCCTCCAAACAAATATAAATTACCATCTCGGAGACCCACCAATCCCTATCCCAACAAGACTTACAGTTTTTAGCTAGGAGATTTCTAGCCCAGGACCTCTACCCCTTCAATTACGCGTAGGATTTATTCGCTGGAGTAAGAAGGTAAGCGAAACATTATTTCTAAAGTTTAGACAAAATTTCATACTCTATCATTAACATACTTTTTTTGATAATTTTTTTCATACCTGCTGACTCTCATTCGTGGGATATCCGTTAACATACTGTCAATAATACGAAACTCGCGTATTAAATCGTCCATATCATATTTTACACCTCGCAAGTAAGATCGTATCTGATCATGTAATTTTTTTGTAAGTTATTCTGTCTGTTTTGCAGGCATTATTTTTAGTCACAAGTCGGGGTTCAATTTTTTTACACGCTGTTGCAAGAGAAACACCAACGCCTGATATTATTAACAAAAACGGATTTAATGATGCTCCACTTGAAATTATACCAGAGCTAGTCATTAGCAGTGGTAAATATGATATTATCCGAAGTATTTTGCTATAGTATTTGTAACATTTGTTCACGCACCAGAGGTTTTTATGATAAAATTTATAATATTGCACTAGAGTGTCAACATCTTGTTTTGGAATTTCTTCTGAAATGTGATTGAAATCGATGATTTGTTTTTCCATTATACAATATTTTATCCAAGACAAAAGTTCTAGGACCAACAATCGAATCGAGAAACTCGCGGAATTTATTATTTTTAGGATCAGCTATAAACTCTTTATATTTATCATAAACATCTGACGAAGTATCGTCATATTGTTTATCTGTTAGTACATATTGTTTCTTTAACCAAGCGTATGAATCAAAACTATTTCCTACTTCACTCTCATATAAATCTGTTTTATTCACCAAATTACTGTAATCGATTTCTGTTTCTTCAATATACCATAAAACTAAACTCAACTGATCTAACGTGTAATTTTTGAGAACAAGATGTTGTCTGATAATTACATATGCGACTACGAAATTTGCTAACATTAATTTCTTAAGCTTATCTAGCTCAATTGTGAGAAGACCAACAGCAGAAGCTACTTTTAACATTAATTTTTCATATGGTTTTGTGAGTATTGTTTTAATTTCGTTGTAATAATTTCGTAATGACAATTCTCTAGATTAATTGGAATGATGGAAATGGAACATCATCTTCTTCACTTATATCACAATAAGAATCAGACTTTTCTTCCAACATTGTTTGATCGACTTCTGTAAAAAAAAAACTTTTCTCGCTCATCATCGCTAAAATAACTAATTTCATCGTCTAAATTTTTGATTATTTTTAGAGACTTGTTAACAATAATCGGATCAAATTCTGGGTCTTTTTTACGTATCATTGGCAAAATTGCGTTTGTGTACACTTTAATAATTGACTCTGCGTCTGACGTCATAGTAACGATTTTGACCAAGGTTTCTTTGTCTTGGTAGTACATACCGAGATAGTTAAAAATATCTCGTTTTGAAAAACTATCATATAACTTTTTGTTTCTTTTTATTCTGATTTTTTTATTTTCCGCTAGTTTGTCAAGACGAGTATGATTTTCGTTTATTCATCTTTCTTCCAATGTTCTTCCACTATAAACTCGTGCTTTTATTCAGTCTGATTTTATTATCAAATCTATGTTAGACCAATCAAGCTCAAGTAATATTTTTTTAAATATAATTTCAACTTGTTTTTGTTCTTCTAGACAATCCTCAGGATGACAGTATCTGCTTATAATATAAAGTTTTCTATTGCTTTTTCAGTTGTGGTCCTCGCATATGCACAACGCGAATAAAATTAGCAAAATTTACTGGCAATGTTGGATTGTTCAATGATTCGATGTTAAGTTTTTTCAAACTTTGTAACATTTTTACTATTTCATTAACGGCTCCAACATCTTTATCAGGGTTTAAAATATTATCATATCATTCTTTTGCAATGGTTATAATTGGTGGTTCTGACATTATTTTATAGCATTAGATTAAATCTGATCATCAAGTGTATATATTTGAAATGCTCTCAGTCCTGGAAATGGATGTTCAGCAGCTAAAATATTGACTCGAAAATATAAGTACTTGTTAACAGTGTTTTCTGTCGGGATTGTAAAATATTGCATTGTTGAAATATAAGTGTCTGTTGTACTATACAATGTTGTCCAGTCGAGATCATCATTTGATCCTTCCAATTGCCAATTATAAATTCGGCCAAAACTAGAGTTTAATCGGCCTTGCAAATGAAATTGCCAAATAGCAACTGCAGTAGGACATTTAATTGTAATCCCAAAATTTTCAACTTCTCCGTTTGTCGTCCACTCATGTCTGTCAGAGAAAGAGTAATAAGGATAATTTTCGAGATAATATGTTGATGCGATTAACTCAAACCCGGCTCGGTTGTCAGTTGCTTTATAAAGTGTTGGAATATATCCAACATTGTTTTAGTTCGTTTTGCACCACCACCAGATACACTGTCAACATACGCTTTATTTGTCAGATCATTATAGTTAACTGGAACATATGTCGTAGTTATTTTTTTGTCTCTCATGTTTATATTACCTGACATTGGTCCACCAGATTTTTTAAAGTATGGGGTAAGTTCTTCTTTTAACTGAGCATAACTGATAGCATCAGCATCATTAGCTGGTGGTGAGGTTTTCGGTAATCCAGCTATTTTTGAATTTGACATAAACAGGTTACCTGTCATTGTGTCACCGGCTTTGTTAAGTTTATTATCGTCAACAGATTTTAGCTGCGCATAACTTACAGCTTGCGTTTGATTCGAGTTTTCTGGCGGATATGCAGTCTCCAAATGTAATATTTGTTTTCCTGACATGTTGATATTACCTACAACCGTTCCACCGATTTTATCAAGTTTGTTATCATCCACATACCTCAACTGTGCATAACTTACCGCTTGTGTACAATTTAAGTTTGCTGGTGGATACCTGGTCTCCAAATTTATTTATTTATTTTCTGACATATCTAAATTACCGCTTAAATTTCCTCCTGTCAACGACAACTTGTCATCAACAGATTTTAATTGTGCATAACTGACAGCTTGTGTGTTATTAACATTTATTGTTGGATATGAAGTTTCTAAACCTAGTACTCGTTGATTTGACATAAATAGGTTTTCTGTCATTGTGTCACCGGATTTGTTCAGGTAACCTGATAAATCAATCTTGCCGTCTGTTATTGTTGTACATTCAGTTTTTGACGTTGAATTGTCTACTAATGTTCCAAATTTTGTATAGTAGCTCATTATTTATTGTCCTACATAAAATTGTCAACATTAGTCAGTTTAATATAACATAAAATTATATAACAAACAATGGCAAAATCGACGATATTAAATTTTGATACAGAGCGACTGGTGAAACATAAACATAACAACGAACTTCCAGATTGTCATTATCTTATTGTTGGGCGAACTGGATCGGGAGAAACGAATTTGCTTATGAATTTACTTCTTGGTGATAATTTTAATTACGATCGAGTTTATATTTATACAATTACTCCGCAGCACGATAAGTACGAGCTACTAAGCAAATATAATAATAAACTTCGTGATGATATTGATGCTGGCGAAGATTTTTTGATTATCAAACAACCAGAAGATCTTGTTCCAGTTAATCAACTCGACTCAGATGAACATAAGATAGTAGTTTTTGGCGATATTCCGCTAAACAATGTAGAAATGAACAAAATAAGATCGTATTTTTCACTGTCTCGAAATTAAAAATGTAATTCTGTTTATTTAGCTCAAGGTTTTTATAATGTTGATAGATTTATTCGGCGAAATACTGATTGTTTTATATTATTTCGGGGACTGGACAATGTTGACGTTAGAAATATTGCAAACGAGCAATGTGGTGACGTAACAAAATATAAATTTATTGAATTATATCATAAAGCTACAAAAGATAAGTATAACTTTTTCTTATTTGATAAACTAAAACGTTTTGCTGTTGTATTGACAGTTATCTGCAGTAAGGTGTTTTCCACTTCTTAAAATTTTATAAAATTGATATATAATAATTATGGATAAACGAGCAAAGTACAGAAAACATATAGAAGATCTAAAAAAAAAACTTGCTCAATCTCAAGCAGCATTTAAGCAAAAAGTGCAGCAAGCACGACGTGGACAAGTAACTGCTGCAGAAACAACAGCTACGATTCTCAAACCAGTTATTGAAGCACTACTTGGAAAACAAGCTGAAACTAAACCACTATCAGAAGAGGAATCTAAAAAATTACTGGAAAAAGGTTTACTTGGGCTAGTTAAAGAACAGCAAGAAGCATCTGCTGTAAAAATTATTAGAAAATCTGATGAAGGCAGATTAAGATTGGCTAGAGACCTAGTAAGAGATATTGCTGATCCTGCTGCTAGACAAGCTGAACTAATTCGGCTGTTGAATAATCCACTAGAATTTGAACGAAGATTATAAGAAAGAGTATCAGTTGGTCCGATTGGAAGAATGTTAGACGAGATGACGAAAAATATTGAAATGCCAAAAAGTAAAGGTCAAATAATGCTGGAGGAGATGTATGAGAAAAAAAAAGCTAGAAAAGAAGCATTTAGAAAAGAACATGGAATAGATATCCAAGAAGAGCAAAATTTTAAAGATGCTCTAGAGAGTATAAATGACGAAATAAGAAATTACGAGTATGAATCGTTTAACGAAGAATACGATTTTAAAAATGTGAGAGTACGAGATATTAAAAAAACTGATTACAACGCTGAAGAAAATATTAGTAGGTTAGAAAAAATAAAAGAAGAAAGTAAGAAACATTTAGACGATGTAAAACTGGAAAATGAAAGCTACCGCGACAGCATCAGACAATACCGACACTGGATTATCGCTGATCTTTATATCAAAGCTATTCGTAATATAAAAAATAACAGATATCGTAGTCATCAAGCTAGTGGTCTGAGTAGTTAGACAAAAGAAATAGATGAAATACGTATGAAAGCTGATAAAGTTGTCTCAAAGGACATACAAGATCCTATTGAAAGCCAAACTGAATTAAGTCGGTTGGTTGATAATTATGATGAACTTGATAAAAAGTTAAAGACAGCAGTAAAAGCAAAAACAGGAACCGGTGTCAAAATATTTGCATCAGTTACTGAAATGATAGGCAGATTAATGCTGTTGATATCATCAAAAGAAGCTGGTAATATTAGTGTTGAAATTGATAATGAAATTATTGATATATTAGATCATCTAAGATCAGAAAATTTATTAACATCTGACGAATACGAAGCTTTACACCGCGACTTAATCGCGGCGACTTAAGTTTGTAAAAATATAATAAATAACAATGTCAACAACATTATTACTAGACTCTAGTACAGCTGCGAAAGATAGTGCAAATTTTTTAGTAAATTATATTCCGCCAATACAACTTGATACTGAAAAACAGTATAAAATTGGACTAATTTCCTGCACGTGCTGACATTCTATGGCTAACGTAAAAACTGGTGTAAACGATAAATTTGATTTTACTTTAACTCCAGCTCTAAGACCTACGTGGAAATCGGTTAAAATTCCGCAAGGAGCCTACAACGTAACTGATTTAAATAAGACAATACGCGAATTAATAACGAAAAATGGAGGAGTTTCAGACAATTTTGAGCTAACACCAAACTATAACACATTACGCTCTAGAATAACATTAAAAAATAATTTGATAATAGATTTTTCGTCATCAACAAGCATAGCATCGCTGATTGGATTTACTCAAAAGCAATATGGACCAACCACAGAACGAACTATAACATTTGACGGTGAACTGCCGGTAAGTATAACTGACGTAAACACAATATTAATAAATTGCTCTATTGCTTCTGGATCTTACTCAGCCCAAGGTAGTAAAGGACAAACGATATATAGTTTCTCGGCAGAAGTTCCACCGGGCTCGCTCATGCAAATTAGTCCACGGCAAGTTATTTATTATCCGCTAAATGTTGAAAATCAAATGACAACAATAAATACGCAGTTGACAGATCAATCTGGACGACAGCTGGATCTGAATAACGAGGTTGTTACTTATTATTTACACTTACGCGTTGCGTAGTTTTATACAACCCCTTGATATAATGAAACAGGGAAAAAAAAGTTATCGAAGAAAAATAGTTGGAGGATTTTTTGGAAACATATTTACTAAAGTTATTGAAAATGCTCCGGGAGTCGCGCGTAAAGTTGCACCAATTGCACTTGACGCAGGTAAAGCTTTTGCAACTGGAGCTGCATCTGCTACTGGAACTGAGGTGGGACAAAAATAGCTGAGAAAATAAAAGGCACACCGTCTACATCTGAGATAAAGCAAGTGATATCAGAAATCGCTCCAACAAAAGAAATTCAACGCGCTATGATAACAACAACAAAAAAACTTTTATCACCAAAGGGCGAGCAGATTATACAAAAATTAATATCTAAAGTAACAGCGCCGCAATACAATTTTATATAATCTAATAAATAAAAAATGTTTGTTAAAATTATCTCGATTTAGCAGAAACCCATGACACCGATGACACTGTAACAGAATTTGAATATGTTGAGTATCTCGATGAAAATTCTAATGAACCAAATAAAGCTGGTATTAGAACATTTAATACTCGAGACGAAGATGTATTTCTACTGCCACACAAAGAAATATTAGAAGTTCGCTGTCAGATTATGACAGTGGCCAATCCGCCTGTTGCAATTGCAGCTGGAACAGAAGTAGCTCTTGTAAATAATGGTTGGTGCTTATTCAAAAGTGCCCGATATCAACTGGCCAATTGAACTGTTGAGGATATTTCAAGTCACCTGCAAGTTGCAAGTACAATCTTAAATATTATTTCGTTTTCCGACGATTATTCAAGATCAACTGCAACTAATATGATGTGGTTTAAAGATACTGGAATTGGTGGTGCAGGTGTTGTTGCATCAGTTGAAATTTTATCAGGATTGACACCTATTATAGCTGCTGGAGCTGATGCCGCTGCAAGTGCTGGAAATGTAAGAAATGTTCTTACTGTTAATGCTGCTGCGCTAGGTATAGCCGCACCAGCTGCAGACGCTAACGCAGACGCTACAAGACTTTCACTTAATGCTGCTTGTAATAATCTTGGCGTAAATCAAGTAGATGCAGCTGCAGACGGCACTGTAATGTTAGAACATGTTAATAACATAATTGCTCATAACGTAAGAAATAAACGTTACAATGAAGGCTATATCAGAAGAAAGGCACTTGCGGAAGGATCACGTCAAATTACAATGATGCTGCCGTTAAGTACACTATTTGGCTTTTGTCGCAATTACGATAAAGTGTTTTGTGGAGTTAAACATACACTTATTTTAGATCGAGCAGAACAAAACGACTGCCTGTTTAGGTCAGGCGGAGCTGATGTACAGTTTATTATAAATAAACTTGCGCTGTGGATGCCACGAATAACGCCATCAATCACTAAAATGCCAGAATTAAACAGTATACTCGATAAACATACAAACAGAATTTATTTTCAACAACATAAAATATATCGAACAGCAGTTCCAAATAATACCGACTAGACATGGCGAGTTACAACAACATCAAATTTACAACTGCCCAGGCAATTATTTGTTGTATTTCAACGGCAAGCGCGACGTGGTAACCAACAACAAAATAATGCGATATTTGATAACGCTGATGTTAGGCGAATATATGCTAGACTAAATTCTAAGCAATATCCAGAACGAGCAATAGAATGTAATTTTGCTAATGACGCTAATAAAAATATTGCTCGACCTTACATACAAAAATATCAAGACGTTGGAGATGGGTCTCAGATGTCAGTAGAGGAATTTCGTACACTTTATCCGATATTTTATTTTGATGTTAGTAAACATAACGGCTAGGAATAGGAGGACGAGGGCTAACATTGCCGGGAACACGGCCACCCTGCTAAGTAACTTTGATATACTTGATAAGTTAGGATCGGTTCCTGGATTCCAAGGAGTTTATTCTAAGGATTAACTTGCGACGATAAAATCGCTAGGTTCGTGTGTGATAAATATACAAGATTTCAACGATGGATCTGGTACACATTGGGTAGCAGTTTATGATGACAATTATTTGACTCGTTTGGACTTCCTCCAAGCAACGTGATAAAAAAATATATAAACAAAAAATATAAAATAATATATTATTCGTCCAATCAACTTCAACCTGTTGGAACTTCTGCTTGTGGATATTATTGTATAATGTTCATTAAACAAATGTCCCAGCCTAAATTTAATTTTTTAAATTTTATTTTACAGTTTGACAAGCAACCTTCTCACGCTAATGATGAGATTGCAATTAATTTTATCTAAACGTACAAATATATAATGTCAACATATTGTCTCAAATGTAAAACTAAAACAGAAAATATCAATGAAACAACAGTAAAAACAAAGAACAACAGGACGATGCTGAAAAGTCTTTGCGCAATTTGTGGAAAAAGAAAACGTTTGTTTTTAAAGAAATTATCCCCAGCGATAAAGTCGTTGGGAGCTGGTTGCCCTGATGTTATTTTAGTAGAGACTAATTAATAGAATGAGATGCGAGTGTGATTGTGATAGAGATTTATGTCTTGAACAAAATAAAATTGTCACATACTGTCAACAATGCAACAACAGAGAAATAATAGCAACAGGTATAGACATGCATAAAGTAATTGGCAAATTGCAAAAACCAAAAGGAGGCTGGGCATTGCCAGGCCATAAATATACTGGACATTATAATCATCTTGATAAACAACTAGATGAAAATGATAATCCGCTGCCAGGACAAGAGCCTTACAATCAAGTTGATGAGATAGCAATGCGCCATGATATCTGCTACCGGGACAACGAGCAAGATAAGGCTGGTTGTGATAAAGTAATGTTAGACGAACTTCGTGATATGAAACCGACAAATATGCGAGATCGTTTTGATAGAAAGCTGGTGCAGGGTTTTATTGGAGCAAAATAGAAATAAGGACTCGAAAAGGAATTGCATGATGATCTTGCAGTTGAATTACACAAACCTAATAAAAAAGTTTACGCAACTTAAAGTTGCCGCAAATGCCGTTGATGATATCTGGGCAATAGATTTAGTTGATGTGTCAAATCTAGCTCAGTTTAACGATAATAAGAGATACTTGTTTAATGTCATAGATATTTTTAGCAAATATGCTTTTAGTGTTCCAGTTTCAGACAAGGCAGGAACGTCAATAACTGACGCGTTAGAACAAATAATAACAACTACAGAAAGAAAACCAAATAGAATCTGGACCGATCACGGAGCAGAATTTTTTAATAAAATATTTGAGAGGTTTTTGCTCCAAAATAATATCAAAAAGTATGTTACAGGGAACGAGGGTAAAAGCGTTGTCGTCGAGCGATTTAATCGCACACTAAAAAAAAATACACAAATATTTGACAGCTAAAAGTACGAGTAAATATATTAACAATTTACAAAACATTGTTGATGAATATAATAACACGAAGCACCGAACCACCAAAATGTCGCCAAACGACGCAATTAAAATCCAATATTAGCAAATGAAAACATGTACCGCAGACATAAATTTAAAGTTGGTAATAAAGTTAGAATTTCTTTAACGAAAAATAAATTTGAAAAAGGATTTACTCCAAACTGGAGCGAAGAATTATTTGTTGTTGATAAAGTACTTTTAACAATACCTGTAATATGCTTGTGAAAAGTTTTATTAGGTGAACCTATAACTGGCAGTTTTTACGAGCAGGAACTTCAGAAAACTGAACAAGATGTTTTCGTTATCGAAAAAGTTATTAGGAAAAGAGGCAATAAAAGTTTAGTTAAGTGGCGCAGATATAGCGATACATTTAATAGCTGGATACCAAGTAAATCGATCCAATAATGTTATTATAAATTTGTTCGTATTTCACAAGTACGGATCTACATTTGATAGTTTTACATAACGAAATTAAATGTAATTTTCTTGCATCATCAACTGGCATTAAATTGAATATTTTAGCAAAAATAAAATCGTATTTTATGCTCCTTTGCTGGCCAGTTATTTTTAGATTTTAAAATGGTTTGATAAGCTGCCAAAATATTTGTTGTTCGGCAACAGTAAAATTATAAATTTTATTATTTTTTTAGCAATGTGATACTTAACATTATATCGTCCAGTTGTCGGTCTGCTGTAATTTTTTTCTGTCGGAGACGGCGACTATCTCATCTTCACGTCATTATTAAATAAAATATTATCTTCGCTATAGCTAGCAAATTTGTCTATTATATCGTTAGTGATTGTAATATTGTCTGCGACTTTGTCGTTAGTGATTGTATCACTTGCGATTGTATCTTCCGAATATATATATATCAGCAAGTCTTTTCATCAAGTTCATATTATAATATACTTTTAACTAATTTATTGTTATAAGATGACTAACGAGGTAAAATATCACCAAAAAGTTAATATATTAAATTATAACGAACTAGCTGAAGCAGTGAGAAAATGTCTGTTAAGGTATAATTCTTATTCTGTCGATGTTATTGTTACGCAAGGCGAAAATGATAGGATATTGCTAACAGCAGCAGAAAAAAATAAACTTAACGATAGCGCAATAATGACGCTGAAATTTGATAAAGATGATATTATAGCGTTTGCTCATAATTGCTTAACCAAAAAGGAGCTAGCAAATATATTTAGTCATTGTATCTAAAGATAATCCAAGCATCGTATTCGCTTGAAAAAGCTGATCTTATTATTCTATCGGCAACAGATTTTACTACCCTGGGATTTATTTTGTAGTATTGAGCAGCAGATGAGATTGAAGGAAATTTGATTTCCTCATTTGTTTCGAGATTAAATGAAACAACAGGTTTTACCGAACATCTAAAATTAATACACCACCTCGTCCTTTTCTCACATTTTCCTGCTGGGTAACTAGTTCTAAATTTTCCACTCGATCGTCAGTCTTTACGTTACTGATGTGATTAATAACCAAACCATTAGGTATAGGTCCGTTAAACGTCTCGTAAACAAAACGATGGCTAAGATAACTAACTTGATCGGTTAGTGTTCCTCTGACAGTTATCGTGAGATACCCAATGTTATTCATAAAACCAACAACATTTTTAGTTTTTCTTCTTCGAATAATTCCCCTATCATTTGCCTCGTATAAATCAAATACCGGATGCGGCTGAAATTCGTTTTGTAAAGATAAGTTTTCAATATTGTCATCAGTGACCGCGCCGTTAACATGATATACACGTTGTCCTTCTGGAATTTCGTCACAGAACAAAGTGAAACAAAATCTTTATTTAATATTTCCGTTCTCTCAGCATTATCACCTTTAACGCTAATCTTATAACCTGCTGGTGTTGCTTTACCAACAGATTTTTTAGATTTTATGTTAATAACCAAACCAAGTGCATTACCAGCGTACAAGTTGTACTTGAGGTGAACGTAATAATAATATTCTTGCTCGTTTGCGTTTGTCATCTTTTGTTCATTATACTATAAGCATTTTATATCTCTAATTGATTTTTCAACTGGCTTGCGGTGAGTTATCGATCGAACAATCAATTAGAGACATAATATTACACTATATATAAAAATGCTGAAATTACGTGATATAGTTAAAAAGAGCCTTGTGGGAGAACCTGAAAAAAATAACGACTGCCTTTACAGGATTTGACAACAGTTATCGGTTCGATAAACCAATCGTACTGGTAAATTTCACTGCAACAAATCTCTATCATTTGCTAGAGCCAACTGTAAAACGTGAACATGAAAAACATAAGGGTCTGAGAATATTAGTACAATATCACGTTATATTTTCAAAGCTACTTGTGACAGACAAGGAAATTGCAGACCCTTACATTAACGCAAAATCAAGGCGTGTTTTGCTTGGGACTGATCTTTCATGACTAGCTGATGAAATACACCAGGTAATTTGGAAAAAGATAGAAGAACTTACCGAATCGGGTTCGGGTCGGAAGTTTGAAATTATTGCTGGAATTTTATTTCTCACAATAAAATATAACGTATTACGCGGTAGTTCGTATACTGACCTACCACAAAAAATAAAAAATAAAAAATGCTGTATAAACGTAAAGAACGTTGATAACAGATGTTTTCAGTGGGCTATTCTTTCTGCGCTATTTCCTACAGAACAAAATGCTGATCGCGTTGACAAGTATTTTAGTCATGTATCAAAATTAAATTTTAATGGCATCGACTTTCCAGTTGCAGAAAATCAAATACCAAAGTTTGAAAAGCAAAATAATGTTTCAATAAATGTTTTCGGACTAGATGAAAAAGAAAACGTCTATCCGAGATATGTTTCAGAAAAAGCATCACAATCGACAATAAACTTGCTGTTTTATAAGAAGCATTACGTTCGGATCAAAATCTTTAACGGACTAGTTGGCAGACAGTATAGTAAACAAAACAATAAAAAGTTCTTCTGTTATCGCTGCTTGCACGGTTGCTCTGACAATGAAACATTACAAAAGCATTTGCATTACTGTAGTGACGTACAACGAATAACAATGCCGTCCAAAGAAATTAATTTATTACAGTTTGTCAATGATAATCATAAACTAAAAATTCCCTTCGTTATATACGCTGATTTCGAATGCTTACTTCAGCCTGAACTTGGCGTAGAAAATAATCCTAACAAATCGAGTACAAGAAAAACTCATAATCATGTTCCATGCGGAGTGGCGTACAAAATAGTTTGCTGTGCTGATTCGAGCTTATCCAAACCAATCAAATTATATCGCGGTAAAAATCCAGCTGTTTGGCTTCTCAAGCAGTTAATTAGCGAAGTTGATGATATATTTAATCGTTTAAAAAGAATAATTCCAATGATAAAACTAACATCTCAACAAGAATCCGATCACGAGCAAGAGGAATTTTGTCATATTTATGAAAAAGCTTTTGACTCGCCTGATAATAAAAAAGTACATGACCATTGTCATTTGACCGTGCAATATCGTGGAGCGGCTCATGATAAGTGTAATTTAAAATTTCACGCTCCAGATTTTATTCCAGTTGTTCTTCACAATTTCACAGGGTATGATAGTCATATTATAGTAGAAGCTCTTGGTGATCCTGAAATAAAATCTCGTTTAAAACTTGATAACGTAATCAAGTGTATTCCAAATAATTTTGAAAAGCATATGTCAGTTACTTTAGGTAAGTTGCGCTTTATTGAGAGCCTACAGTTTATGGCAGCATCGTTAGATGAGCTGGTAAGAGGTTGTAGCGAGTTTAATAACCTACGAGACTGTTTTGGAGTACGAGTATCTCGACGACTGGAGTAAATTTGATGAAATTTCTTTACCTGATAAAGACAAATTTTATTCGCAACTAAAAAATGAAAACATGACCGATAGCGAGTATAAGTACGCACAAGATACTTGGAAAGAATTTCATTGCAAGACGTTTGGCGATTATCATGATTTGTATCTGAAAACTGACGTGTTATTGCTGGCGGAAGTTTAAGAAAAGGGAGCTATAACAATTACGGACTTGATCCTTGCTGGTATTACTCTCCCCCCGGGTTATCTTGGGATGCTCTGTTAAAGTTTAGTAAAGTAAGGTTAGAATTACTGACTGACGTTGATATGTTCAATTTTATCGAAAAAGGTATCAGAGGCGGTATTAGCGTTATAACAAAGAAATATGCTGAAGCAAACAACAAATACCTGAAAGAGTACAATCCTAAGCTTCCTTCGAAGTATATAATTTATCTAGATTATAATAATTTGTACGATTATTCTATGGCCGAACCAATGCCATTTGGTGGATTTCGTTGGATTACGATTGAACAATTTCTATCGGAGACAGAAAAAAAAAGATACCCGACGATATTTCGTATTTCGTTGAAGTTGATCTCGATTATCCAACTTCGCTATACAATATACTCAACGATTATCCTTTCTGTGCGGAATCAATGGTAATAGATTATAGTATGTTATCTCAAGAACAACAAGCGATAGCATCACCATTACAATATTCGATCGTAAAAAACCTAGTACCAAATTTACTGAATAAGAAAAATTATGTTTTGCATTATAAAGATTTAAAACAAGCAGTAGATGCTGGTCTTGTGTTTAAGAAAGTTCATAGAGTTTTAAAGTTTAATCAGTCACCTTGGATGAAAGGTTATATTAACTTAAACACGTCGAGAAGAGCTGTAGCGAAAACCGATTTAAAAAAAACAAAACTTCTTTAAGCTTATGAACAACTCCGTTTTTGGTAAGACGATGGAAAATATTAGAAAACGAGTAAATATCGAGCTAGTTAATGATATTTACCGCAGGAATAAACTTGTGTCACACGATGATTTTGTTAGTATGAAAATTTTTAATGAAAATCTTGTCGCGATACAAAGAAGAAAACCAAATCTAAAACTAAATAAGCCAATTTACGTTGGAGCTTCCGTGTTAGATTTATCGAAGTGGCTCATGTACGATTTTCATTACAATTTTGTTAAAAATCGGTGGCCGTCAAGTAGACTCTTGTTTACTGATACCGACTCGCTCGTGTATGAAATCGAATGCAATGACGTCTATCAGGATATATACGATAATCGACATCTGTTTGATCTTTCCGATTACCCTCATGACAGTAAATTGTATGATGACATAAATAAAAAGGTTATTCGTGAGTTCAAGGATGAAATGAACTCGAGCATCATCAAATACTGTATTGGATTGCGCAGTAAAATGTATCCCGTATTGTTAGACAATAATAAAATAACGAAAAAAGCAAAAGGTCTGCCTCGCGATTTTGTTAAAATGTTTATGAAATGTGATGATTACAAGTACGCACTTGACGGCGGCGTTAGTTTTATAAGAGCAATGCCTATTCGAACAAATCATCATAAACTCGAAACAGATGTCATTATCAAACGCGGATTGAGTAATGTTGATGACAAACGTGATTGCGAAAATGGAGTAGATACATTTGCATTTGGGTATTGTTTTGATGACAGATCTATACTCGATATTATATTCGATGACTAGGTATGAAATTTATTGTAAACAATAAAAATAATGTTCGAAAATTTGACAGTGACAAATAGCTACAATAGCAAGATCAAATATCTAATGATAGACGGCAAACAGTTGACAGTTGAAATTAATAATGAAATATCAGGTATATGTTTCAGCGGCCGTGACAAGCTAAAACTTTCACTTATCAGATCTGGTGACAGCGAGTATTTCAATTATCTTGAACAACTGAGCCAGAAGTTATCAGCAGGGTTTAAAAACTTTCATGATCCGATAAGTCAACAAAAATATACTAAACTTGCCATCGATCTCGATCGGTCAAAAGTATATTTTATCGACAAAAAATATCCTCTTAACAAGCCGCAAATAAAGGATTTGTTCGAATGTCGTCGCTGTGTGAGCGGCAAAGTAAAATTTTGTCTCTTTTATCGTGATGATGAAATATTTCTAATATCAACGGTTGAAACATTGATAATTGGTGATGAGGTCTAAAATTTAGAAATAATGTTTCACTTACATTCTTACTCCAGCGAATAAATCCTACGTGTAATTCGTATTTATTTGGAAGGGGTAGAGGTCCTGGGCTAGAGATCTCCTAGCTAAAAACTGAAAGTCTTGTTGGGATAGGGATTGGTGGGTCTCCGAGATGGTAATTTATATTTGTTTGGAGGGTCTCCGAGATGGTAATTTATATTTGTTTGGAGGTGGGTAAAGGTCTTGGATTATATTTGAGGTAGAAATCTCCTAGCTAAAAAGTGTAAGTCGTTTTGGGATAGGAATCGGTGGGTCTCCGAGATGGTAATTTATATTTGTTT
>JAECUM010075538.1:0-10515 GCA_016617855.1 Megalonaias nervosa | reverse complement strand
TTCGTAGCTTACTGAAGGTTAGGCCTCTATTATATACACCTATAGACAAATCAGATTTCCAGATGTATCAAAAGGAAGTCATTGAAAACGCTAAATTTGACAGTGAATTTGCCAGAACATTAGTGGCAGTAACAATTGTTGTTAAGAGGTCAGAAGTAAACAATCCAAATAAGGATGGAGGATGTCAGACGGAGTAAATAGTATATTCCATGGCGAACTCCGCCAATGGCACATAAATATGTCTTTCAGGTGTGTCCGTCTATTATACTGCGTTCAGAAATGACACATTTGAAGTTTCGAGGATGTATATTATGTCACTTTCGGTTTCGTTTGGTGATTGCCGTTTAGGGTCACCTAGAACCAAACTATGTGTTAAAACTATATTATGTCTGTCAGTATAACTGGAAGGGTTTTCTAAGTCAGTTATCGATTATCTTCTTTCATAAAAAAGGTACGAGAACCGTATATAGACTGAAAACTTCACAGACCAGATCTACCGTCGCATAATGCGCCTGCAGATCTGGGCTTGTGCAGTAAGTTAGGAGTAAGCATTATGCTACGGCAGATCAGGTTCTTTATTGTTTGCTGTTTGCTTCAGTTTCTAAGCGAGTACATACAGTATTAGTTCTTGTCTAATAATACGATGCGTATGTCAGGCTGAGCGTGCATCGTTATTATCAGGCGAACTGCGAGAGGTCAATTACATATATTTATAACTAATGGTGTTTTCATTTTGGATCTTATGCTGATTTTTGTTTAGCACACGTTAATGGGAAAGCGAGACGTATCAGTCACCTTTCCAGCGGCGGCAGTGTTAACAGTTTTTTCAGTTTTTGGCTAAGACTTTTCTTTGCATTTATTACCTAAACGCCTAGATAGATTCTCATATCGCCATTTAGAAACAGCAAAAATCAATATTGAGAATATTGCATTATCCTGTATTCCCAAATCACCGCCGTGGTTATCAAAGCAATCTAAAATTATATTTGACCTTTACAAATTCAAAAAGCCCTTAGCAATATCCTTTCCAGTTTCAGAGTAAATTCAATTAGATCATAGCTTCCAGTCGTAGCCATACCTTCGTCTATATACCATAAGAATGATGGAGAAAAAATTGGATCTCCCATTGCAAAATGTCATGGCACCATCCTGAGCAAGCTACGGAATAAAACCTCAGTTTGTACAGCAGAAATTACAGATATACTCAGAGTTCTGAACTACGTTGAAACCTCTCAAAAACAAATGACATCATCATGTTTTCGGATTCTGTTGAAAGCCTGCAGAATCTTACATCTGACAATCCGGTTGTATTCCAGATATTATAGAAACACGATGTTCTCATGCAATTTGTGAAGAATGCTATGCTCTACTGGTTGTCTAGCTACGTTGATATAAAGCAATTGTTCTTAACCTGTGGGTCGGGACATTGCTGTTTTGAGAGGGTCGTCGAGATCTACCTTCATAATTTGAAATTTCCAACCCAAGTGTGGGTTTTATTGCATTTGATGGGTCGCGAGTCTAACACCTCAAACCTAATCTGGTCCGCCGCCCAAAAAGGTTAAGAACCGCTGGTATAAAGGGCAATGAAATGGCAGTTAATACTGCCAAAGCTGCCCTGCAGTCACCCATTTCCGAACTGTCTATTCAATATACTAACTTCAAACATTATATCAGCACGTTCGTCATACTTTGCAAAATACGTGGGATTAAAACTCCACTAACAAGTTCAGGAACATCAAACCCACTGCTGGAGTGTGGCATCCCTCGTACAGAACAATTCAGAGAGATGTGGCGGTATTGTGCCGATTGCGTATCGGACATATACCCGACTCACCATACCTCCCGAAACGTGAACCTCGACTGAAATGTATACCCTGATAATGTTCACCTGACAATGGAATACGTTCTTGTTTAACGTATCGAGTTCCACCCAGTGAGACAGTAGGATCTGGGCGTGAACTGCTTCAAGAAACTGAACGAATACGTAATGCCCCTGAAAATCTTGAACGTTTTAATTTAATGCGTTTTACACAACAAAGTTTAATCATGTTTTTAAGATATTACGTGTGTTAACTTTATATTTTATTTTATATGTAATTTATTTACAGAATTTTAACATCATTATATTTTGTAGTACTTAATGTTTACATTTCTTTGGAAATTTTTATCTTACTAAATTTTGTGCGATTCATTTTAACATTTTAACATTTTGCGAACTTTACGTCCAGTTGACACTATATGGCCTCGTTTGTGCCGATGATCCTTAAAGCACTACTACATACATAAATAATTAGATTCTCATTATAATCGTACTAATACTGAATTATCATAAATGGAACGCAATTTATGCGACATCCTCGCTTGCCCCTGTTACATTTGAGTCCGTTTCAGAAGGAACTTTTGCGTTAAAGTTTAAATTATACGTTGTGGGTGGATTTGGGAGGGAGGATTTGTTTTGCTGTAATCCTAACCCTGTGATGGATATTATTAATATTTGGAATGAAACATTATGAAACTTAAGTAACTCGTTGTGCATCACACTGTATCGCTCCATGAACTTTTTGATCAAGGTCACAGTAATAGAAAATTTGCGTTTAGGTTTTTGTTAACGTTTTTCATGTCCTTAAACCCCTTCTTTGATTTCGTTACTTTGGTTAAATCATTACGAAGCCAAGACAATCCATTCTGCAACATACTCACTTGCCCCTTCGACTTTAGAGTCAGGGTCAAAGTCATGAAAAAATGCGTGACGTTTTTGAACAATCTATTACAAATGTCAGCTTATATTGTTGAATTTTAGTGCACAACTGATCACATTCAAGACCAACAGGTCGACAAATGTCTCTGAAAGGTGAGTCTTACTATGACAGGTCTAAATTCCATACCTCTGGGGATGGTTATTTTTAAAAATCTACCACTTCTATTTAGGCATTATCGGATTGCAAGCTACAAGCGATATTTACTTAACTTTGAAACTGAAGGGCTTTACAACGTGCACAACTACGCACCTCCGGAAATGAAATGTAGATTTGACAAGGTAAGTGCTCCAATAAGCTCCAATAAGCATCAGCAATTTTATGCACTGCAAAACCACATACTAACACACCTTTTTGAAAGAATTGTACTTAGCTTAAATTACTTCCAAAATATGTAATAGACTGACCTCAGTAAATCATGAAAATTAACTAAGTAATGTGGCCACGTGTTCGGAACTAATTTGTTACTCTTAACATACAGAAGTGATCTAAGAATTGGTCGGCGGGGATCATATCCAGAACTGGATAGTAAATCCTCAGATAGCAGAGACACTTATTTAGCGACTATGGTGCAGAGTGGCTGATTAGATGTTCGATTCAGAGCATTGTGCCACCAGCACGTTAAGTATAATACATGTGGATGTACCAGTTAGTAAATAAAAGCTATAGTGCAGTAGGTCAAAATAAAACATGCTAAAATTGCACAAGTTAGAGATATCCTCTAATAGTTAGTGGTATCCTCTAATAAGTACATTTATCTTCTGAAAAACACGATTGTTTGTTTATTTCAACTATTTGGAAGAAGATATTGGGGTTATACATTAAATCATGATAAAGTATACATGCCGTACTTAAGTTGAAATTTTGATGTAAAAAATTTATAATTTCTCCGATTCTACGTTTGTCATTTATCGATAATTCTACTACCATTCTTGTTATTTATGTTAATTAGCGGTACTACTACCATTCTTGTCATTTATGTTAATTAGCGGTACTACTACCATTCTTGTTTTTTATGTTAATTAGCGGTACTACTACCATTCTTGTTATTTATGTTAATTACCGTTACTACTACCATTTTTGTTAATTATGTTAATTAGCGGTACTACTACCATTTTTGTTAATTATGTTATTAGCGGTACTACTACCATTCTTGTTAATTATGTTAATTAGCGGTACTACTACCATTTTTGTTAATTATGTTAATTAGCGGTACTACTACCATTTTTGTTAATTATGTTAATTAGCGGTACTATTGCTCCAGAGGAAGATACTACTTCTACTTATGTTTTTTCTAATGTAATAATTTTTGCTAACGTTTTCAAAACAAACTCTACTTGAATCGTGTAAATGTAGATAATTGGTTGAACCTCACGTTCATTGAATGTAGTTTTAAGCAGATTTTCTAATCATTTACGGTCATAAAATAAATTTCAAGCTGATTGTGGTAAGGCGTTGTATTGTTAACATGAGAACATCTTTTTTACCAATATTTCGCTGACTCTTTAAACCAAACTGATCGCTCGCCATAGGGTGTCGTCTGGTGGTAAAATCCGAAGTGAAGTGGGAAATCTGCTAGAACATTTCTAGAGGTATTAGCTGGAGCGAAGTGTTTGTGTCATTGATACTGAATGAATCGCAGTTTTAGAACTCTATATCATGCAGTGGTTAACGATTGGCATTAATATCTCGAGCCAGTCAATTTCGAAAGAATAGTAACGTCGGAGCCAAGCTGATTCTAGATAGAACCAATAGCTGTTGAGAAAGTGATTATTTAATAACTGAGATCTCGTGACACTTGATTGAGATTTAACGTGGAAGGCAAGTTTCGAAAGATTTTATATGAAAGGAAAGTTATCAAACGTTATTTGACCTGGCTCGTTATGCATTCAGTTGAAATAATTTAGGGGAGTGATGTGGTGTTTAACGAAATTAATATTACGACAAATTTGCGCCGATATGGAGCCATTCGGGGACTGATCATGAGCGATATAATGGATTCAACGGGAATTAAGCATGGATGTTTTGGTACGGAACCCTGTGTGAATTAACATTATGGAAAAAATGTTTTGTCTGTATGGGGCCCTGTGGGAAATCAATGTTAGCAAGTGTCAATGTTTTAATGATCCTAAAGGAATTTAGCATGGGCGGATAGGTTTATATGGGCATTAACATTACAGTAAAGCTGGGTCTGTATGGGGCTATATGGGCATTAACATTACAGTAAAGCTGGGTTTGTATGGGGCTATATGAGAAAGCCATGATCAAAAGGTGTCGATGTTGTTATGTATATTTATATATTTTGTATGTGGTATGTCTATATATTTTATATGTGGTATATTATTTTATCTAATTTTTTAAATTTTTATTCATGGCTGTAATTTGTACAAAATAACTTACTTAGTTTTGCCTACGTGACCAAAGTCTATTAAGAGCATAGTATCGCATAGGATCTATAAATATAGCAATTGAAAATACTGGACACAGTTGAAGTGGTTGGTTACGTCTTTCGACAGAGAATCTATAGTCCAGTTTCCTCCTAACAGAGCAAATACACCTGAACAAATATGATGGACAGTCTATTGCAGTCGAGAAATTCATGCGTAGACGATGATAAGTTGCATAGTAGTAGATATTCACTCGGGTCTCATTCTGTGTTTTTGTTGGGTTTTTTTTTTTTTTTTCTTGCCGGTGGATGGCGAAACTCATCCTTCTTGAATAGATTCAAAATGGGATTGACAATTTTTTAAGCATTAATATGATAGCTTTCAGGAATTCTTATGTCTTACAGATTCAATTTGGCACTGGCTGCATATATCGTATATCCCAAACACCCCAGTTTATTGGTAGGAGGTGCATCCAGAAAATTGTCACAAGGTAAAGCCAAATAAGATTGTTTATTAGCAGTTGGATCGTTCACGTTTCCGATGTTGACCGATTTCAAAGGACTATTTCCAAATATTCCGAGTGGTTGCTGTTATGTTTGTTGTTGTAGTTTCTATTGTTTTTGTGACTGGGTAAAATGGTCCATGTTTGCTTATATCCTTGTTGCAAACTCGAGTTTTCAATAGCAGTTCCACTGACACAATACATGTTGGCAAAAAAAGTATTCAACATTCGGGACTGGTTCTCTACACCACATCCACTGTTGTTGCGATTCTTTATGTGGCTCCTATAATAATTATGCTGGTGAAAGTGAAGCAAAGTTTAATGACAATTAATGAATTCTTCTCTCTTTTCGTAATCGATGAGTTGCGAATCAGCAATCCAGGAATCGAAATTAGGCGAATTTCCAATGTACTTTCAGTTCCTTCATGCAACGTTTACCTCCTTTGCGCGTTATTTGGTCCATGTTGTTTTCAATATCATTGACGTTGTTGTCTTTCGTGGTCGCGCATTCTAACTCTAAAATGTTCCTTTTGAAACGTGTCTGTTCGTGTCTTCTAATTTATATACAGACGGATGAAGTCCACGGATTTGACTCGTCACATAGAACAACTTAGTAGTTCAGCTGGGTAAATATATCCATGCATTTTTCGATGTGAATTCAACGCCATATGACGATCGTTGCTGCTGGATCTACTGGGCTGTTCTATTGGGTTGCGGTTGTCTAACCTTAATCCACAACGGCTTTTGTTCTGGTGTACAGGTTTTCTTTGTCGGAGCACTAGCTACCACAATGGTGCGCTAGACACATGTTGTCCTTATCGTTGTTGATCTTGACGAGACTTTATTCTAATTGTCAGCAGTTAATTCACAAAGAAGACTTTGCGAACTCGTCATGCACTACTTAAAGGAGGAGAAACCAGAGTCACATACATAGTCGTTTTACTGTTGATGATGTTGACCTTGTCACTAGATTGTTGTTGTTATACATGCTGAATTATGCCGATGATCTTGGGAGGTATTATATTCAGCAGGTTTACAAAATTCTATCCAAAAAGGAGGCTTCCAACTGTTATGAAAAATCGAAAGCAATCTTGTTCTTTGGTCCCACACTGTCCTTTCAATCCAAACACAAAGACTCAAATAAGTTAGCAATAAACGCGGGAGCTTTCTCAGCGCGAACTTCGAGCTTAAACTCGTTTATATTGACAGTATAAGTGTAGGCCGTTGCTAAACATTTTCTGTATGTCACATTTGAAGTACATTGAATATGAAATAATCATCGAAGACAACATATCTTGATATATTTTTAGATAATCTTGAATCTTCCGGTCGTGGCGATTGTAGTAATGGTTGTGAAATTAGTAGTGATGGCGGTGGTGATGGTAACGATAGTGATTCAAAGGCATTGATTATCTCATTGTCAAAGTCGTGATCTTGTGCCAAAGACTTTTATATCTTATCTCGTGTAGGCTGACACAGAATTTGGTCATAATATCTCTCTCTCTCTCTCTCTCTCTCTCTCTCTCTCTCTCTCTCTCTCTCTCTCTCTCCGACGCCAGTAAGTTATAGCGTTCACTGCTACTTGGTAATTTGTCTTGGTCAGTCAAACTAGCTGCTCGTGAAGCAGAATAGTTGTTCATAAATCAGAATACGTATTGGTCAGTCACAATTAGTATTGGTCAGTAACGTTAGAAGCTGGTCAGTTAGAATATACATTAGTCAGTCAAACAGGAGTTAATG
Organism: Megalonaias nervosa; assembly: GCA_016617855.1. Taxonomy (NCBI): domain Eukaryota; kingdom Metazoa; phylum Mollusca; class Bivalvia; order Unionida; family Unionidae; genus Megalonaias; species Megalonaias nervosa. Next base: position 3,130 of record JAECUM010075538.1, on the reverse strand, counting down.
TCAGTCAGAATATGTATTGGTCGGTCAAAATAGGTGTTGGTCAGTCAAAACACGTATTGGCCAGTCAGGGCGAGTCTGTTATTAAGTATGTCTAACCAAGGAGGATCCAATCATGTTAAGTTCCCATAGTTAAGTCCAACTGTGCTATAGGTAACGTTAAACTATCGTAAGACCCCATAAATGATGAATATAAAATTTGGTAGGACTAAATAAACTGATAATCTTAAGTTCTTATAGACCCAATTGTTATGTATATCTATCGGGGCCCCGAGTGGCCGAGTGGTCTAAAGCGCTGTCCGTTACGGATCACTGCCATCTCACCTCTGTCTGCGTTGGTTCGAGTCTAAGATTCGGCGAATGTGGATATGTGAGAAAGCTTGCCAGTAGCTTCTCGTGGGTCGGTGGTTCTTTCCGGGGATTTCCGGTTTCTTCCTCCACCATTAATACTGGCCGCCATGTATAGCCTATCGTGTGCTGAAAAATGGCGTTAAGCCCCACAACAACAACAACAACATGTATATCTATCTTTTTGTAACTCTTGGTACATGATTTTATTAAATTTTCGTAATTTTGTATTTATGGTTGTAAACTGTATAGAATATCTTTTGTTTTAAATTTTCGTAGTGATTTCGCTCTGTTAAGAACGCAAATTGCATAGGATCTATCAATAGATATTTACGTACGTATTGATAATTATTAATAACAATCTCAATAGTAATACTTAAAATGGAGCATTTGGCGTAATTTCTCACTGACTGATGGGATTTCGACGTTTCAAGAATAATTCCGTAACTCCCCATTGCTTGCGCTAGGTCACGTGAATAGGTCTAATTCAACGCAAAATGAGTAGTGTATGATGTTGGTAGGGTCTATTGCCAGATACAGTTGCAATATACGGTGTTTATATGGAGAAAATTATGCATTCAGATTCATTCCAAATTTTGGAATCATTCACACTTATTGTGTTCCTGCTGGAGGTCTGCAAACCAGTTTTATGTTGTACTTAGATATTGTTCGAGAGGAAAAACATTTGTTTGGACTGTTCAGTGGAAATAGAAAGTACTCATTAATTGGAGTATAATATTATTCTGGAACTGTTATAAATTATTAGAAGGAATTCTGGACAACGCCATCTTGACAACGTCACTGTTCTTGGAGGACCAGTACATTTCCAGAATTGAAATTTATAAGGAATTTTTCATTAATTTAGGACTTTCATAGACCTTTATAAGGACTAGTTTGGATTCAATTCATAATACTGTAAGCTCATCTCACATTTTTCATTTACAAGTTTGGTAATTACAGTTTTGTTAACTTTTATAAAACTTGTTGGTTTCGCTTCTTTTCTGTTACTTAAGTTTGCGACTATAAAGTCGTAAGGCTATATAATCCCAACATTTTCTGTAATGTTTCATTCTCTGGGGATGGGGCATCCCAAATGTTAAATAATGCTATCTCTCCACAGGAGGCTATAAACCGCTAATGTTCAATTCTCATAGTGGGCCATATACCGCTGATGTTAAATCCCTTCAAGGGTTCATACCTACCCAAAGTTTTCATACTGTATTTCTCATGGGGACATATGTTCCATAAAGTTAAATTCCCATATGGCCCCATAAACCACGACCATATTAACACGGATTTCCCGCAGCGCTCCAAACTGGCCCGGATGTGCCATAATGTTAAATTCCCATAACCTGCATTCCAGCCTATCAACTACTACTGGATTTTCGATCAATCATATCTAAAATGTATTTCTTACTGGTACGTCCGAAACATGAAAGATTATCATTAATGTTGATGATATTAATACTCATCATCCAATAATAAGAAAGTTTGATTTCAAAAAGTAGCATTCAACAGATTTATGTCTCTATGCCTTTAAGGAAACTGTCAGCTATTATGTAAAACACAGCACCCCAGTGTTTGCATGCTTTTAGATGCTAGTAAGGCATTTGATAAGGTCAGTCATTAGACACTCTATAAAAAGTTGCTTGACATTCAAAAACCCGTCCAGATAGTTCATACTTTAGTTAACTGGTATAGCAAACAGTTGTACTATGTGCGCTGGGGAAGAGTAATATCCAACTCTTTCCATGTACCCAATGGGATGAGGCAGGAAGGTGTTCTTTCCCGTTTGTTGTTTAATATATACATACACGAGTTCAATCGCAAACTCGGTCAGTGTAACGTGGGGCTACATCTGTCACTAAATGTGTCATGTCTTAACAATTTAAGTTTTCCTGATGATATGTCATTGATAAGTCCTTCTATTGTAGGTTTAAGGAAATTAAATATATGTGAACAATACGCATTAGAGAATGATATTAACTATAACACACAAAAATCGGCATGCATGGTCTTTCAGTCAACTTCTTTTAAATTGCCATTTCCTCCCCTGTACATCTTAACGGCCATACTCTTACGAATGTCAATAGTTACGCGTATTTGGGTCATAGTTTACAATCCAGTCAGTCAGATGATGAAGATATGATGAGATTTTAAAGATTTTTGTGTACTCAAACAGACATGCTTCTACGTAAGGTTAGGAATTGTTCATTGAATATCAGTATGAGCTGATACAAATCTTATTGCTGCACAATGTATTGTTCTTCTCTGTGAATAAACTTTAGTAAATGTATGAAACAAAAGTTATTGGTTATAATAATAGTCTTTATTTTCTGTTGAGCCTTCCAAGATGGAACAGTGCCTCCAACATGTTTGTAAATAATAACGTATTTAGTTCTGATGAAGCAATGAGACAATATGTGTTCTAAATGATGACAAGAATATCTAATAGTAAAAACTGTATCTTGAAATCTCTGTAGAACTATGACATTTATTTAAATTCTCGTATTATAAGTAGATGGAACAAATTACTCTTTAAAAGTGCTACATAATTTCATTATTAACAATGCAGGGGACAGTCCATTGTTTTAGATGTGTATGTATATTTGTACATAAGATATCTATGATCTTTTACGTTTAAAAGACTTTTACTTTATATTTATATTTTAATTTAGATGTATGGACTATGTAGTCTGAAATAAATACTTCTTTCTTATCTTCTAGCTAAAGCTCTTAGAGTGCATTTATTTCATATATATATATATATATATATATATATATA
>JAECUM010075530.1:0-13913 GCA_016617855.1 Megalonaias nervosa | reverse complement strand
CTCAGTTTAGATGGACAGTGCATATGACAATTTCTGTGTGTTAGACTTCTTACTGGCATTTGACTGGCGGCAATGAGTTAAATCATTTTACATATTTCACGTTAAAACTGTTGTCTGAATGTGAAATACCGTTATCAGGTCAATATACTTTATTTCTGTCAAAAATGGAATATATTTCAACCAGTTTAAAATTTTATATACCATTTTTAACATAGCATCAAGTCATGATATATCAATGCGAAAGAAACCATAGATAGTGGCATATATATTACCATCAAATACGATCACTAAACAACAAAAATCTAAATCATGCTACAGGTAAATATCAAAGACGCAGACCTATATCGTGGATAGGATATATGATCTAGCATATAAATAGACTAGATACACCGTTTCTCTTCCAGATAACAACGGCCTGATAGGTGAAGGCACTGCTAGGTTAAGTCAAAACATCACATCATATGTACAGTGCATCTTAGGTGCACATACTGAAGCAAAACATTAAATGTTCTGTCTGTTTCCACTCTTTCGGAGACTGAAAATAGTTAATACTAATATGAGTACATCATGATTATGTACCAGATAAATACATTCGAATGAAACTACAGTACTGTATAGCATAATATGTACGGCCAAGACAGAAAGAATTTGGCCAGTCCAACTAAGCAACCAACGTATCGCACTCGCTGTAACACGGAATAAGAGCAATTCTCCTTTCTTCGCTAACTCATGCAAATAATTGTCAATTTGAATGAAGCCCATTTAATTTTGTTGACAAACAAACCATCTTTACCTCTTAATGGATCAGCATCCCCTCTTCACCAGTTATAGCATATCTCACATTGTTAGCAATAGACGGAGCAACATTCATTCCTATTGCAGTGGCTCAAGAAGCAAGTGTCACGCACCTTATACTCATTTTAGTCTTTTAAATAATTATTATAGCCTTCTTTCTTGGCAGTTTGTCATTACCATTTTAATCTACTTTTGCAATATTTTCTCTAAAATATTTCTCGACTGTGTGATGTGCAACTAATTGCTCTTTTCTACTTCTAACACTTTCCAAACATCTTAAGATAAAAGTTATTTCTTACTTAAGCCTTCCGTGCTTATGACACCGAGTCGACATCAGATACCAGATTGATGGCAAACTCTTCTATCGTAGGACATTACAGGTGAGAGAAAGCGATTGTTCTCAATCTCCTATTTACTAACAACTCAGAGTTTGATATGTAACAATATGAACCTTTTATCTTCAGCTTGTGACAATGTCAGTCTCACAATCAGTTTCAAGAAGACAGAGATGATGTATCATCTTGAACCAGGAAAGCATCACGTATAGCCTATAGTTACGGCAAATAGCAATAACCTCCCGGCAGTGGACAAGTTCGCCTATCTTGGCAGCGCACTGTTAAATGCAGCGTACATCAGTGATGAAACCAACGCCAGATTTGCTAAATCAAGTGTAGCCTCTGACAGACATTGCGCAAATGTTTGGGGGTGCAGAGGCTACAGTCTACAAACAAATGGAAGGTCCATGAGGTCGTTGTGTTGCCGACCCTGCTGAACGCACAAGAAAATTGGACGACGTACAGACGCCATTCCAATAAACGTGAAACATTTCACATTCGCTGCCTGAGTAAAATGATGAGGGTTATATGGCAGGACAGGGTCCCGGACACTTAGGTTCTCACACAGGCAGGCATTTCAAGCATCCACACTTTACTGATGAAAGCTCACATGAGATGGTCATGTCACGTGACCACGATGTCAGAAGAGGAACTACCAAGGATCTTCTACGGCCAGCTGAAAAACGGAAAGCAATCTCAGGGTGGTCAGAAGAAACATTGAACATGATTCTTGAGAATCTCGCACAGGATCCCTCACCTGTTGCAGTCTGATCCATACTGGAGCTACAAACTGAATTGAGAATAACTGCAGAGGCAGTACATAAATGCGAGCATCGTAAATCGTACAAATGCGGAACGTCCTCTGTTGACGAAGCAAACCGAATCAGGATCTCCTGTCAAGTGTGGCACAGATAGTTCGAGCACAAATTGGCCTGACCGGCATTCATATACTCACAGACCAAATCAGCTAGTGATGTCATGGTCATCATTGAAACTGAAGAACGAATAACAAAAACAATTTCCAAAAATCCTTTTATTGACTGCTACTGTTGTGAGCAAGACAAGCGAATTTGACGAATCTTGACCTGGAAAGGTAACTTCACAAAAACCACAAAATCGTCGCAGAGTTGAACTTGGTAGGCAACTTGGACAACGTGCATGGGAGTGTGAAAACGTAAATTACATAATCGTGTCAGGGACAATGTATACAGAAGGAACACTGAAATATGTAACAGAACAGCTTACAAAATCTTCAGAGTCAGTCAAAGCGCGTCAGAGATCATGTCTGCCACAGCTTTTATCGTTGGATAAATGAGCTAAAAGTATCATGCGCATATATTTCATAGCCTACACTGTTGTTGTGCTCCGTCACCGTAGGAACAACGCTTCTTCCGTACAACGCACAGGTTTACCTCTAAGACAACACCACTAGATAAGTATTTTAAATTCAGGTTGACAAAATAATGAAATAAAAATTATTTGGTTAAAACAATCAAATATTACAAAGGTTGAGGAAAAATACAAAGTAACATAAAAGATTGGGGTGGCATGGCCAAAGTTTTGCGTAGTATGTATATAACAGCGGCTGGATTATGTATTGCAGGAATGGTACCCGGTGTAGATCTTCTTTTGGCTTTTATCAGCTTTGGTACAATATTAATAGTATTTGTTACAACATATTTCAAGGAAAGGTTGACTTACAATAAAGGTTTTAAACATGATTAAATATCAACATCTAAGTTGAACAATACTGATATCATAAGGAAAGTAACAAATGACAACGAAATCAACTATAAAGAGTTTAGTTTCATCATCCACGAGTTCACAAGACATAAAGGGAAAATATAAATTTATATTGAGAAATGTGGTAAACAAGAACTTTGGGAGTAAGGAAAATTTGAAGGCGAAAACAAAATTGGGAACGGTTAGATGGAACAGAAAAAAGCCTATATCCATGCAGAAGGCACACTGAGACATGATATACGGCAATATACCGTAGACAGCTTCGTTTTAACGAAGAATACAAGTTGAACATAAAACTTTATATTGAAATATACCCTGAAAACGAGGTTTATCTCAACAGTCCAATTCACAACAAAAAATGGCAAACTATCAAATAGCGTTGCAAATAATAAAGTATGTTTCTGAGGATTACAATGCTTCTGATGAACTCAAAATGACTATATTCACTTAGAACAATGACAAAAACGATATCAGAGCTATTCTAAAACTGTATGAGTTTTAAACCATGAGATGTACATAAAACAGTCAAAAGATACTACAGATATTGACAAAGAAGGAAAAATAGATTTTGAGTGACTGAAACACAGATCAAAAGTTCAGGCCACTCGGAGAATTACTTACGCAGTGTATGCCTTCTGTTCTGAATTGTCAGGATACACATGCCCAATATTTCTACTTACATGTCATAAATCTGATAATGTTAGTGGATTTGTAAACCCCATAATTTATACTGTTACCTTGACCAATCAATAACACCGACAACTATTTTAGTGGTGAGATCGGACACTGTAAAGCTCATCTATGCTACATTATCAGAATCTGTCCTGTTAAAAATGTTTTCCACAATGATGATTTTTTTTTATTACTAACAATTACAGAAGGGTATATTAAAAAGGCGGAATATCAGGATAAGAGATGGAGCTGGAAAAGTTATTGATTTTTATGGCATGATTGTAACATATTTTCTTCTAAAGTAAATATTAGCGTGCGATATTTTGCAATCTCAAGTAGAAAAATTTACAAGATTTGAATAATAGAATTCTAAAATTACGAAATAATCACAAATAGCTGATTGAACAAGAAGATAACTGCTATCACTAATACCCTGTTAGAGTTGCGGAAAAATTGATTTACAGTAAATAACCATTGAAACAGAGGATGTAAAAAATGAACGTGAATTGCAGCAATATATATGTGAAAACAGCGTTTGAATAACTTATCATAGGGTTAAAGCGATAATAAGAAAATTTTAAAAGATGTTATATTGGCTGATTTGAGGGTGAGCAATTTTAAACAAATAGAAAATAATATAGTTATAGCTAACAAGTTAATAATATCGATGTGGTAGAAAGTAGTATTAAGAACATACTCATAGTTTAAGAGGCGCACTGACTCTATAACATGCATAGAAATCTTCTCATTCATAAAAAAAAGTTAAACTCGAAAAACCATTGCATTCAAAACATAATTATTTCAAGTAGCCTTTCAGTGAATAGGCAGAATGTGAGAACATGTTAACTACACTTATGATGTGTGCTAGTATGTATGTTGAATACATGTTTTTTGTAGAAGTCGTATCAAAGTGTTAAGATTCCATGGTATTAAACTAAATAACAGTAGAAGCGAAACCAACAGATTTAGTAAAATGAAGAAAAAAATTTTATTTCCCAGGATTAAAAAGTTATAGTTTTAAATAGAATCCCATATAATCAAATATATTCTATCACAGGTCCAAACGTATAAAGTGTTCTGAATGAATAACATTATAGAATTTGTTGATATACCAATAGACTTGAATAGGCTGATCTACCAACAGCACAATGATATAATCCAGAATGTCTATGAATAATTAAAAATAATCCCAAAATAGTGTTTTAGTCCAAAAACATCCATGAGCACCTCGCAATTCCAATCAATAATTTAAATAAATGATTCCTAGCAAATTATATCTGAAGACAACGGCCAATGATTCAACAGACTAATCTTGAATTGGAAATATATGTACGCGCGCGCGCGCGCGTGTGTGTGTGTGTGTGTGTGTGAGAGAGAGAGAGAGAGAGAGAGAGAGAGAGAGAGAGAGAGAGAGAGAGAGAATTGGATTTTTAATGTAGTTTTAACAACTTTTCAGTCATATTGCTACGATGTCTGCAGTGTGGCAGTTTACAGTGATGTCTAGCACTGGGACATCATGCCGCAGACATGTAACATGATGTCCCACCCAGTTACATTATCCTGACACCAGGTCGACCAGTCCTAACACTAAACTCTTAATGATGAGCGCCTAGCGAGGCAGCTGTCAGTAACATTTTTATAAGTCTGACTCCACCGAGGTTCGAACCGCGACTCCCGCACCCGAGGCGGACGCTCTGACCACTAGGCTACCGGAGCCGTCGAACTGGAATGAATAATTTTGTTTTCTACATCCCTATATAAAAACCTATGACAAAATTAAATGAACATGATCTAGGGCACAAGATCGCTTCAATATCATTCTAAGTTGGTAAATAAGGCTAGAACTTGAACTCAGATATCAATTAAGAACTTATTTATAACTTACAACCATGACAAAAACATGCTAATAATCAAGTATTAAATCTCAACATCACGATAAATTTTATTTGTTCCTGTTGGAACATAAAATACACAGTACACATATTCACATAATAGTTGTTTTGATTAACTCTTTTCTTGTGCTTGTAGATGTGACAGATTTTGTCCCAGATTGTTTGATATTTCTAAATTCCGAAGATTGGTTGAACCAAAGTCAATACAGTCAGATTGCATTCCATCTTGTACACCCTTACTGTGTGCGACAGGTACAACTGATTGGATTGAATGATTAGCTAGGCTATCGTTACCCAGATACTCCGTTAACACATTTGTTTCTATTTCCTTCTCCTAATTAGGTTAATGATCTAATTTATGTCACTTGCATCTTTTTGAATTGTGTAAGGACGATAACAATTAGCCCGAAGAAAATTTGGAGACGTGGACAAGAGGGCCTGAACTCAATCATCAGGCTGAAAGCTCCTTTCCCTTATATTTCTGTCATACCATAATTTCATTTTTGACAGAGTAGAGTGAAGACTAGTTCGTGCTACTTCACAAGCCGATGACAAATTTCTATTTCAAGAGAAGATTAATTTGAATTAAATTATTTCAGCCTAAATCAAACAATGGATACAACAAATGATTCTGCCTCAAGATCTTGTAGCAAGAATAAATACTTTTTGGATAAATAAAATTAAAGAAAAAACGAAAGATGAGCCATGATGAAGGATAAACGTCCATTTCCAGATTAATCCAAGCTATAAATACACAAGGTCTGTTACTAAAATTATGATATAGAATGTGGTAAACATCAGGTAGATCCGGCATTTCATGGAGAATTTCCAATGTTCGGGACTCAGATTAATATAAACATGTTGTTTTCAAAACCAAAATCAAAAATGGTTCTGGTCAGGTAGAAAATGAACTTGATTTTGGACAAGGTCAGCTACAAAATACACTTTTGCATAACCCATAGCATCTAATAAAGACAACAAACTAACAAACAATGCAAATTAAATTTGCATAACAATACAGACTATGTTGATTCAATGAACCGATACATAACACAGCATAGTATTTATAGGTTACAGCATTTGTATGGGAAAATATGAACGAGTTTTTCGGATGGATATACTGCACAACTTTGGAAGTGCAGTATATCCATCCGACAAAATGAGTTCATATTTTCACATATAAATGCAGTAACATTTCTATTATATGCTCATTTTCTTATTCTACATAAGGCTTAATTATATAAACAAAAATACACGCCATGAAACAAAGTAACTGAATTTATGCCGTTTTCCAAACTAAATACACAAGCGCAGATTCATCATTACACAACAACAACATTAATAATGCGCACATAACTCCGACCAGATAAATGTGAACTTAGTCGCGCGCTAGACATCACTTTCGAAAGAAAATGGCGTTTTGGTCTACTTAAAATTGAAATTTAGAGTCATACTGTGAATGAATGCTCATTGCAACAACTTTTCCTTTTGGTCTGGTATGAATAGATTTTGGTATTTTTGTCGATTCTACGAAATTTCATGATTATGGACTGATTTTTATCTTTGCCAATTCTACATGAAGTACATCGGATTCCAGCAGATAGGGAGCAGCGTGTTGACATCTGCAAGTGTGTTTCTGTTTTGTCATTGACTGTTTGGAATCATAATGTGGGAAAAAATATGAAGTCTTTCAATTGTAATTATCAAAAAGACGCTAAGGAATAAAATGTTCATTTCATTTTGAGAGTAGTAAGGAGGATGTAGTCGAAATTACAGTGCAATTTCGAAATGTGTAATCAAGCTTTAGAACCCATGACATGGCTCATGTAATTCGGATTTGCAGAACTAAGAAAGTACATTTTGAGGAAATTCAGGATGTAAAACTGTAATTATATTTTTTGCCATTCTTTTTACCAGCTATAGAAGACACGTTTATGCCTTGTCACTTGCATGTTATTTGTAGGGACACATCAGTTTTATGACCTGACTGGCGTCTATCGCTAGCCTAATTCAGAAACATTGTATCAAAAACGTTAACGCCGAATATTGCAGAGCAGCTGATATGTGGCAGTCCACGAAACATCTGCTTTAGTTCATTCAGAAACAAATTTAATCAACCAAAACGTAAAGCGTCTATTACATGAATGTACATGATTTGTTTACAAATTAGTTCCTAATACACTATTGGGCACAAGTGTCGTGCACGTGAGTGCAATATGAAGGTGTGCAATATCGTAAAATATTGCACGATTCTGACACTATAAAGTTAACGGAGACAAAATGAGCATATAATAAGATGTGACATTTTGGCAAAATAGCTAAACTGGGTAGTATGGATGGCAACATCAGGCTACATGTTATCTTATTGGCATTTATCAGATTGAAAGGTACCTGCGTTAATAAAGTCATTATATAAGTTTCGCATATATTTTCTTCTTTTGTCTAACCTAATGAATGCGAGGAAATTCATCTCTTTGCGTAGCTCTGCGGTTAGTGATAACACTATATTTGGTTGTACCCATTTTTATACATTTTTGTCATATTTGTGCATATTTCGAGGTAAAACACTGTTTTTTCCCCAATATTTCAATTAGTTTGAAATATATTATATCGTGTTTTATCTATTTCAAAACTAGGTTTGATAAATTCTTTGTATTCATCAACTACTTCTGGACTTAATGTTTAAGCTGTTTTCTGCGGAGTTAAAAAAAAATTCATTTGAACAATTTTCTATAAATGTATGTTATCTAGCATTGATTTGCATTTGTTACTTTATTATCATAATATTCATCAAAGTCATTCTCACCGTAAACAGGACTATGAAACTCTTGACAAGTCCATCTTCAGGCATTTATTTCCTCTCCTTTGTAAATGGATCAAAAACAACATAAGCAATAATGTTTAAAAAAAGACAGAAAAATCTATTTATGTAACAGAAGACGCCATATACACATTATATAACGGATACAAAACAAGAACTAAACATTAGTGCAGCGAATGGTTCATAAAAGGATATAACTAGTAAATATTTAACAGACAAGGACTGTGGATTTAAAGTATATCAAAAATATATTCGAAAGTTTTGTGAATGTTAAATCAGTTAAAATATCAAAGTCATTATCAGATATAAGAATTCTTGGAATAACAGCTCAGTTTCTTCCCATAGATACTTTAAATGTCTTACAGACGGATTTGAAATAAACATATATCAACAAACTAAATTAAATACTTTACAGTGGTTTAAATCTTTTAAGACAGGGTTAACAATTTCACCAGTAAGAGTGAAAACAAATAAAAGAACTATTATGTTATAATTTTCACACTCGTCCTTGAACCGCAATGATGTCGACGGGAATAGTATGCAATTATTTTTTCATATTTTGATCTTTGCATAATGTTGGAAAACTTGTAATAATTAGAATCATTGTAGACATTTGAAGGAATAGATTTTGTCATGTTTCTGTACATTGATAATTTGATAAATAGGTGATATTCATCTTGAGTATTAATACAAATTAGACATATTTGCTGTATACATGATATATTTTAAATCTACCGAAACTAACCATGGTTGATAAGTTTCCGCTTTTTGAAAATATATAGTGAACGAGCTCTGTACAAGTATTCAAGCTCTCTGTTTAATATTGCCAGCATAAACCATGTATTATCCTGTTATGAAATAGTAGCTTTTCCATTAAATTTAAATATTTATAAAATTCGTTAATGAAAATATCTCTGCAGGTCCGTTTAAATACAAAATAATAATTGTGTACTCCGCCTCCTTATTAATACATGCGTTTCGTATACCATATGAAAATAATACTTGTTTAATTGATATGCCTAATATTCACATGATCATCCCAAATAATTGTAAATTAAAGTTTTGTTTTGGGAATGTGGTGTTTGGTATCTTAAGCTGTTTAAAACCAGTATTTCATTATTCTGCAATATCTCACTATTTGTATTTCATTCTCGTTTGTTTAGATCAACACTTTTGATGTGTGTTTATTGATTCCAAAAACATATTTAAAAAAAGAAGTAGGCACAACTTCTATTTCAATAGCTTTGTGAAATTCCAAAAACTCTTACTCTTCGACGCTATTTCGGCATCAACCATTTGATAAACGTAGTGTTAAAGACAATTAACAAAACGATTTAATGTTAACTTTCAGGCCATGCAGTGCCTGTGCTGCTTGCGCTACAAGTTTTCTTTTCTATATCACGTAGAAGTTTATGCAAGAGTACACATGACCAAGAAATAGATGGTAGAAAGCTATCGCAATCGGGACATCATGGAAATGCCAGTGTTCGTATTGTCTTACATAAACGCGATTTAGAAATGCAATAATTTTATCTTCTAAAAATTGAATTCAAATTTTCAAATGTTGCAACATATTAACCTAGTAAATGTCTATAATATGCGAGTTGGTGTTTTTACATAAAGTCACTTTTGTTCTCAAATTAGCATCATTTATGAATTTTGTTTGCAACGTTTGCGTTAGAATGTCTGAGAGTAGTTTCTTGTAATTAATTTTAGCCATTTTGTAAGTCTCTTTGGCTGGTCTTAATGTGATAGTATTCAATTGATCCTCCCGACTCCGAACATTTTTAAAGTTCAAACTGTGAATCATTCACATTTTATTTCAAACAAAAGATTCTGATAACAGACTCAGAATGTTAAAAATATATATTTAAACAAGGGCTGAATCAATTTAAAGGTTCTGATCAGTGGAGGGATCATACTTACGAACAAGTACCTGGCGAATACACAGGAACATGGATACCTCAAGATCTATCTTTTGAATTTGTAAACAAAATTGAAACCTTCCTGTGGACAATAGTTTGAGGTATTTAAAAAATATTTGTTGATAATTAGATGAATTATCGAAATATATTGCCCAAGTGTAGAAAAGCAAATAACTTCCACAGAAAGGAATTCCAATGGAGCAATGCAACTACATTCCACTATTGTTTCTTTGTGTACCCTAAATATTGAGCATCGAGTACACTTAAATATTCCACCAACAGAGCAAGTACACCCAAATTTGCAATGGTAACATGTTCTTGTTTTGCATACTCTAAAGCATAAAATAGTACCTAACAGATAGAGTCGGGGGGATAGGCGATAGGTTATCCTAGGCCACTGAATACTTCTCCTAAGGTAATTTTTGTTAATGTCTAGTTGTGTTTTATACATGTTCCTACTGTACTTGTATCTAGTCAAATTTCCACTCGTATTAACAAGTCTAAATTTGTTAACTCCACCAAGTACACGATGCTTTGCTAACTGACAGTCTGAATCAAGCCATTTTTGTTTAATTGAGGACACATCTGGATGATCGCATCTGACATGTACATTGAGGGGGTTTTTTTTACCTTCATTGTGCATTGCATCATCTAATTTCCATAAATGTATACAAAGCAGTATCCACTTCGTCCTGTTCCAGCATTAGGGATATCGAATTAAACATTTTGCAGTAATAAAGAGTTTGATATTTTTGATATATGTATTTTTAGGTGTTCATTCCTAAGATCTCTACGTCTGAGAGACAAAGTTTCATTATGTTCATTATTTGAAATTTGGTTTTATAATTTGTAAAATGCATTTTTTGAAAGGTGATTTAGTTGAAATGAATGTTCTTGTGGTTCCTTTGAATATCACCGCAAAGCGCTAACAAATTCAAAATTTCTTACTTCATAGATGGTGTAGTTGTTGTAGCAGGAATATACCCTTTATTTTCAAACCGCTCTATTTTTTAAAAACAAACATACAAGAAAAGAACCAGTTAAAGTAGTTAAAGGATCAGAAAGAGTGAAGTCGAATTCCAAAAATAAGACATACAAATGTTAACATTCACAATAATAAATGGCATGCGAAAAGAACAACATAGTTATCCCTACTTACCGTGAAACATTAAATTTAACTCTTAATGAATGTTACACTATGCCTTTTAAGAAGATGTGCAATATCAAAATAAGATTTACCAACTAACATTAACATTGAAGAAATCATACAATTTGTTATTCCGATTTCATTAAGTCAGTTAGTGATTGATTATCTGATAGCACAAAAGACACTTTCATTAAAATAATGAAATAAGCAAAGTACTATTTGCAAGTACCTGCACAATGTCTAAAGCTGAACAAAAAAAAAATAAGATAAGATAATTATTACTGCGAAGAGAAAGCAGAATAAAGATTGCAAGCAGTTTTGGTAAAGACTATTTACACGTGATAAGTAAAACTGAAGATTTTTTTAATTTTCGTTATTTAAAGAGAAGTATATGAAAGTGTCGAAGCCTACTTATAATGCCTTCCACGGATGGCCTGAGAATGAATTATATTTTCCAAACGTATTTGATAACAGAAATGTTAAATTTTACATTTGTTTACTCAGAATAGATTTTACTATTGCTGAATATTACAATGTTTCAAATAATCAGAAAATAATACATCCAGTTACGTTACCGATAAAAATGTAACAACAATGTTTAATTTTAGATGACTTCTGCAATTTAGAAACGTACACTAATATAATCAAGGAGGGAATAACTGCAATAACGATAATGAAGAAAGGACATCCATACATACAAACATAGATACATACATACATACATACATACATACATACATACATACATACAGTCACAGAATTGTATAAATCCCTTTGTTTATTAAATACATGTACTCGGGTTTCGTTTTTTGTGTACTTCGATACCCGATGGTGATTTATGTATATTGTACAATATTTCGAAACAGTGAGTTCGGTTCATCCTGGGGTTGACAGTAATGGCGGCTATAGGTGGAAAATAGTAAAAGTGGCTCTGTAGATTTTGGCAGTTATAAGTGGTTTGTTTTACAGTGAAATGGTTGATATTTGTTGGGATGATATGTGAACATTCAAGGAATGCAGGGTATATAACATTATTGGTAGATCACACTCAATTTTGAAGAAAAAAAATGTTTTTTTCCACTCAAATTCATACATGATGGAGTAGAGAAGGAAGCTTAGTGGGTGCAGTTTTGAGCCTTTCCCTACCTGATTTGTTTGACTCATTTACTTATTTCAGTGTTATTACCTGTCTATCATTTGCCTTCATTTGTAAGAATTCTTTGGCACATGGTGAGTAATAATCAGGGTCACAAATGAGTAGTGAGAAAAATTAGTCCAAACAAGATTAGCTACAAGCATGAGTGGAAAGAAAGACCAAGACAAGCAACAAATGAAAACCAGATTACAGAGTGGCACCCTAATGGAAACATCTGACACAAGTTTGATGAATCAAGTTTGAGTACAATTCAGCTGGACTTAGATGAAATAAAGCAAAGCCTCAAAGGGAGCATTTCCAAAGCAGATTTCACATCTGCTATTGCTGATTTGGTGAAAAAAGATGACCTTACAGAAATTGTCTCAACCATTGTGAAGAAATTGTTAGAGAATGTGAAGGAAGATCTGAGAAAGGAGATAGCTGTAGAAAGTGAAAGGGTAGTAAAGGAGAGGACAGGAGAGTTGATGGATAGGGTGGATTCACTGGAATTCGAAACCCACCAATTGCGAGAAAAATTACAAGACGCAAAAACAGGACAATGATAAAATGAGGAGTGACATGAAAGAGTCTGGCAGAAGATCAAAACAAGCAAGTGCAGCCTCAAACCAAATGGAACAATTTTCAAGGAAGCTGAATGTTAAAGTTTTAGGGCTAGAAGAGGAGGAGAATGAAAGTCTGAGAGAGAAAATTCCGAAATTGGTGAAAGAAGTCACAAAGATTAATTTGGATAACAGGGACATAGTGGCTGTGCATAGGATCCAAGGCCGACAGGGACAGCCAAGGCCAGTGATTGTCAAATTCTGGAGTCTGGATTGTAAACTTCCAATTATCAAGAAGCGGAAAGACTTTAAACAGAGCAAAGGAATTAGACTGGTAGAGGATGTGACGAAGATGAATACTGAACTCATCAATAAATTATCCAGGCATCAGGAGATTGATAGTGCATGGTACTTTAATGGATTTGTGTATGGTAAAACAACATCAGGAAAAAGGATCAAATTTGACATTTATGATGATATTGATGAGAAAATTAGAGTATAAGTGCCATATGCAACTCTATGAATTCATAAAATTGGCTAAATAGGTATGTGAACCTTCTTTTGGATACTCCCCTTTCTACTCTAATTTGCTTTAATTATTTTTATAAGTTACTTCTTTCCTTCACCAGTTTTGTCATTAGTTAATAGATTTGTTACTCGCTCATCAATTATATCAAATCTCTCCTTAATCAGTTCATCCACTAATTCATAAATCATCTTTCACCCATATACACATTTACTTGCTCAGTTGTTTATTCATCGTATTCAACACTACTCACCCACGTTCAATACTTCAGTTCTCCCATTTTTGCTCAGTCATTCAGTCACTCACACATTCATGTATGCTCTCTTTCATACTTTCTTCCCTCCCTTCACCCCTTCTCTCAT
>JAECUM010075529.1:0-10188 GCA_016617855.1 Megalonaias nervosa | reverse complement strand
GACTATTTATCATTTAATTGGACAGTTGTCACAAGCTCATATTTGTAATGTTAAAATGATAAGGTTTATGAGGGCAATACACGATGACGTAAGACACCGAAACTTAAACATATGCAAACATATAAATATACACTGAAATATGTTTAGTTACATGAGTAAAACTTAACACTTCAATACCTGATCCACCAATACCAAAGAGCGTGAGATTATTAAATTAAAAATCCCTTGAATACGTGATCAGACTAGAAAACTAGAAAAGAATCAAGACGTATGAATTGATAAAATTGAAACAGAATTATAACGAAAAGAGCCATAGCTAGCTTCGTTTAGATTAAGCGTAGATTAACATAGATTTTAAGGAGGTAGTAATTGCGATTCATATTAAGACTTTCATGGTTCTGCAAACGTGCAGCTAGGTATAACGATCAGACTTCTACAGAGAACCACCCCGTTGGGAACTATCCTCGACATTTTTATGACTGAACAAGTGCTCAAATATATTGAACAGAAGCGAAATGGAAAATATCATTGAATACTTATTCGAAATTTATAATGCCAAATATTTACAGGCTATAAGCGAAAATACAAGATCAATTTTAGCATTGTCTATTGACCAAAACTGAGAGTAGGATCATAAATAGATCTATCTGAACGGGTAAAACAGAGTTTATATCAATGTAAAAAATAATGACGATAAACATTCCTTTCATGCTGCTCAGGCTGTGTTAAATATACCAAGTACCATTTAGACAGAAAATGAACTGAATACCAGTTTTAATCTCCTGAATTTTAGTTAGCATTGACTATGTTTTTGGCTCGTACAGTCATGTAATCAAACAGGGATTATCGCTAAATATGACCATTGTTGTTTTCTTGTTAAACTCATGATATACTGTTTTAATTTGTACATTATATTTTTGTGCTATTGCTTAAGTTATGTGAGAAAATTTCATTTTATTATTTTGTATTGGCTTCTATTGACTTCTTCCTCCTCTCTTTCTCATCTTCTTTCTTCTTCATCTTCTTCTTATTATTATTATGATGATTATTATTATTATTATTATTATTATCATTATTATTATTATTAATTTTTCAAATATCTTCAAGTCTGGTTTGTTTTGTAATATTTGAATAGTATACATATAGAGCACTGTCCAGTGGTCTGGTAGTGGATCATTTCACTGATATTTTTTGAATGCGAGTAAGGTCTTTAGGTTGTATTAGATACTGTTATTCAATTATTATTCATTAAGAAAATGAAGATGTCTAATATCATATATTTGTTAAATGAAGGGGAAAAGTTAAAAAGATGAGAAACACAAAATATTTCAAACTTCTGAATTAGCTACCTTTTTATTTAACCGTTGATATTCATGTCAACTTGCAAGCTTTTCCAATTTTTATTAGAATGACCTCAATTGCGTTGTCCACCTATGCATTCATTTACATGATCAAACTGCTTTATTATTTTTTCTTGATCATCAGTTGTACAAAAATAATGTATGCTATCAATTTCGCATTACTTCATTAACGTCATCATATTTTTCGTCGTCATCATAGTCATCATCATCGTCGTCATCATTTTTTCTTCAATTTTATCTAATCTATGCTTCAGTGAATATGGCAATCTATACATTTCTACGTCTACATTAATATGTAATTCGCTTATGTTTCTAATAATTACTATGACTAGTAATTGCCTTCTAGAAAGTGTTCATGCCGTAAAGGAGAGACGGATAGACAGATACACAAGATAAGAGTTGTGAACAATCAGTAATTTGTTTTACATTACAGCCTCTGAAAGTACAGGTGCAATTTATTTAAACTGTCCAGGTGAAAATCAGACGACGTATACGTGTGAACCTGTAACTACAGGAGGCAATGTCAGTGAAAGCTTGGTAACTACAGCAGGAATTATCGATAAAAACCTATCACAGGGTAACAGCTCTAATAAGCTCTCTCTCTCTCTCTCTCTCTCTCTCTCTCTCTCTCTCTCTCTCTCTCTCTCAAAACACATACACATGTGTACGCACACACGGACGTTCAAAAAATAACGTTTGCAGACAAGATTGCAGTATTACAACGATGATTAATAAGTATATTTTGAATGGTTTACGAGTACAATTCATGCAGACACATAAATCGTATCTTTGCTAATCGAAACTTGAAATAGGCGCAAAAAGCCTTTTATTATTCTAGCACATCCTTCAACCTCGTATATACCTTTAATGATAATGGCACCCGTCATATAAAACTGCATAGCCCGTATGCTTGATTTAAGTAACGACTTTTCTACATTCTAAAGAAGTAACAAAGCTGGGGTGGTGGTGGGAATTAACGTCATATTATCACATAGTCGGTACACTTCGCCTACAGTGTGTGCAGTTTCATATTTTTGATATTATACGTGTGAACATATCACTTTATGTGATTCTTATTGGTCCAAATAAGCCCATGAAATTATTGTGCACGATCCTCTTTACTGATTGGCTGGGATCGTGGGAAAGCGTTTTTAATCCCGCCTTCTGGAATGTTTTGCTTTGAATGAACAGTTTTTGGCGGCCATTTTTTAACTCGACTCGCGAAAGGAAATTGAGGAAAAATTATCTCGGCTGTCTGAATATGGATATGTTACCCCCACAGGGGTTTGTTATGTCATGTTTAACAATATCATCATAAGAAAAATGGCGTAAAACTACAAGACAAGAACAACAATAAGGAGTAAAACTAAGGGATAGCCGGGTGGCGGGGGGTATATCTGTAACATAGATATAGAATCCACCGTATATACAAGCGTGGTTTAAATGTTAACTTAAAGAAGTAAATAAACTCACCTCTGTTCACAGAATAATCTGGACATGAATGGGTCTCCTAACTGACAGAACTTTATCCAACCACAGCATCTTTACGTAGCATATATGGGATGTAAATCCGACACGAATAAAATTTGTTGACGTCTTCTGTACAGTCTATTGTTCCAAATCAAACACTGCAAATATCCGGTCACAAATGCATTGCAGTAAATGTGGGAATTTTTGCATCCGGTAATCCTATTTCACATAAAAACCGCAACAATATAACGTTTAGTTCTGAACGTGACATTTTAGGGCAAACGTGTACTCTACTGTCGGACTACTGTACTGTGTACCGTATCAAACAATGTGGCACCATCACATCGCATTGATCATTCTGTTTTGAAAAATGATTTTGTCGTTATAAAATGTTCTGTTTATTCGGATGGAAGCTTTTTCTTTGATTTATAGTTTGTAAAACAGCACCATCTACTTTTACCAGTTCAGCTTTGTTTGGGATTATATTTTACGCACAACAAATGAAAGGTGCACCGTCTGTCAGAATGAACGAAATTATTCGTTCTTCTTTCTATCTAAATAATTTCCACTGAAATAAAAACTGTGATAAAAATAATCTCAAATGGGTAACGATTTAATATTAAATTTATGAAACTCGTTGAATAATGTCCAGCTTTTGCTCGCCAAGGCTCGCAAAAGCTGGACATTATTCAACTTGTTGCATAAATTCAATATTAAATCATTACCCAGTTGAGATCCTCTATATATGTTTGATAAGGGTGTGTCAAAAAGTTACCTAATCATGTATTACAGCAATTACAAGTATTGCACTGTCATTTTCTGCTTGTAGATAACAGTATTCGACGTACCTGACTGACCAAAATTGTAGATTTTTATTCCAAAAAAAATCCATGTCAATGCACTGAACGCAAGTGTTCAATTTTTAAATTTTACTTTAAAGTTTAATTGTATCAAACATTAGCGGTGATAAAACCGAGCCGATTAATTACGGACATATACATTGGAAATAATGAAATTTCCATGGACTTAGAATGAAAAAAAATGATCTGTCGGTGCATCTCTATGTTTGAAAAATACGCTGGACGTCCCAGAATACAATCATATAAAGAGTTAACACCATCCGCGGGAAACAAAGAAACGAGTGATACTTTATACATAGTGTGAGCTGTGTTGTAATAAAATCTTTGCAGAACGCATTGCAATAAAATAACAGTCGTGAAACGATAAATACGGGTGTTCTATCGTAGGTATTATTTAGATCATCTTGAATCGTGAAATCTTTGATTGTGAGTAGGGAAGTCAGGTAATGTCTAAATATTATATCCGAAAAATACAAACTTTAACGTCATTGTTACGGAATGTGAGGTTAAAAGATGAATCTGTTTTGGTATTCCATGGACAGATCGGGAGCGGGGGGAAACACCCCCCACGGAAACACTTGACCTGATCCTTCAGTGTATTCCGTGTGACTATTGCTAGCATCAGCATAACTTCCTGTGTATAAATAAAACAGTGAAATCGATTACAAACCCCTTGATTCCAACATCTTTTATAACCATTGCGTTGCCATCGTTATCGTTGTTCTTTGATTGACGCATCTGATTCCTTCATTTCTTAAAACCGTATATTTTTATCTAATAACAATATAAGTGCATATATCCATGAATTTTATTCTGTTATTTAATTCTTACGAAAATATTAAACTTTTGACCAAATATGCCATAAATCACAGTTCAGTACTTAAAATATATAATGCTGTTTATTAGATGCATTTTGTTTTTTTTTATATTGATTTAAAACTGTATATTTGTACAATAAATATCAAACCAACAAAATTGATGAAAGAATTTGGGAAAAAAAGTTCAAATTGTATAGTTATTTTGAGTACAATGAACTCGACAAAGTATAATGTTTGTCATTAGAAACTACGCAACCCACCCACCCCACCCCCACTCCCCGACAATACTGCATCAGAGAAGTATCAAAAGAAAGTAATCACGTCTCTATCCGTGCAAATAAGTGGAGCAAATATTGTTTACAAACCATCTCCCTCTCAACTGATGCTTAAAAAACTCGGGTCGAAACAGAGTTGCGCCCCATTTTATTAAACTTTCCTTTGCAAGAGCTAATGGAAAACTGTAATATACATTCGAAAGAATTCATTTAAATTAAACAAAAGCAATTTCTTTGTGCAGAAAATGTGATTCTTATCATTCACTCCACTGAGGTATAAGCCACTGTGACCTACATTTGTATGTCATAATGATCTCTTTTTACCGGGTAATTGGTGAGGTATATGTGGGCTTGTGATATTTGTTATCCATATTGCTTACCTAAGGTGGCATAAATAGTTGGATTATATTATACATGAACAAGCATTATTTTATAGTTGTATAATGTCTAAGTTCCTGTATTGTAATGCACAGTTTTGTTGTGCAAGAAAAAACAAGATAAAGTATGTTTGAAAAATGTTAAACACCCAGTATTTTTTTCTGCACATAAACTATTGAAGCCAGTTCAAGGTGGTCATTTTATGTTTTATGTTTATGAGTCAATAATTCCAATGGAAATGGAATTAGTGAGAACCTGAAAAATTGATTATACAATCTCATTGTTTTCAACAGAGATTATACGCTAAAAATAATCAAAATATTTCCTTTATTTTTCATGTTATTTATTTATTGCAGCTTTGATAATTGGGCTAGTTCTTGCTGCTCTGCTGGTTTTACTATTTATAGTCCTCGCCGTCATAATATGGAGGAAATGTAAGAAGACAAACAAGGGTGAAAGACTTGTAAGTTTTTATTTTGTTTTTCTTTGGTTTGTTATTTACTTCTGCTGTTTTTGTTAATTGCTTCTTTGTTTATTAGTATTTAATTCTTCCTTTTAAGAAGCCTGTTAAGCGTGTCAAATTAAAACCTAATTGGTGCACATTTTGACTTCAACATTTTATTGTTGACTTTTAAATCACTCTTCGATGGATTAATAACTTTGTTAAATTTAAATAATGTATACTATTTTTTAGTTCGATTTAATGAAAACTATTATTTTAAAGGACAGATTTTTTAGTTACTACACCATATCTAAGGAGATAATTTATTTACTTGGCAAGGTTGGTCTACCGTGTAAGCCTCAGCTTATTTACTTGCAAAGTAAAATTAGAAACATAAATGCCTTAGATGGCATTGTTTCTCGCCCGCGACGAATGCCGCAAAATGTGAGACAACATTTTCCATTTGCCCGTCCATTCATCCGTCCAGCTTCAAATTTTTGGATCAAAATTTTTATTATAGGAAAATATCTCCTGTTTTAATTAGTGGATTATCATCCGACTTGACCCACCTGTACAAAAGGGTGGTAGTGGGGGGTGTAGGCGTAAGTGTATGTGTGTGTTGGGAAAGAAACATCCGAAGAGATTGGACTTCAAAGAGGTACAATTTCAAAGAGGACAC
The DNA here is from genome assembly GCA_016617855.1 of Megalonaias nervosa. Taxonomy (NCBI): domain Eukaryota; kingdom Metazoa; phylum Mollusca; class Bivalvia; order Unionida; family Unionidae; genus Megalonaias; species Megalonaias nervosa. The sequence goes on along the minus strand of JAECUM010075529.1, from coordinate 3,905 downwards.
ATTCAGCAATTGTTTTAAGTTTTGATGGATGGTCACTTCCTGCAGTTTGTGGATCTGACATTGCTATCTGATATCACCATGAATGGATGAATATCCCGCATATTAAATCATTATTTTTCTAAGATATATGATATCGCTACTGATATGAAGGTCAAGCGACCAAAGGACAAGGTCACTCTGGTCGGTTTGTCAAAGATTTTGTGGGAAGTAAAATCACATCATCTGTATATGGATGGGTATTAGACTTTGAACCACAATTTCCAGGGTACAGGAGTAATCATTAGTGTTCAAGAATTCAAGCAAATGGTCAAAGTCGTAACGAACTTGTTGCTTTGATTTTAGGCTACATTTTTAAAACCTGCACCATATATTCCTCCCCCAGAAGTGAATTATGATAATATTTGGGACATAGTAATTTAGTGGCTGAATTTGGTGGTTTAAAGATCAGAACATCAAGGTTGGTGTTCGTGTCCTTATTACTTTCAATTAAGGCATCTTTCTGCGGATATTTTCTGCATTCAAAAAAGAAAAACAGCTGACAAAAGCAGAATTTTTTAAGTCAATACATAATCATGATCACGTTTAAACAATAAGATTATACTCTTGGTGAACTTAGAATTTAAGTACTAAGTTTTAATAATCTTAAGTGCCGATGGATATTAATCTATCTTCGAGCAATTACGAATGAACTCGATTCCAGAGATATTATATTCAGGCCCAATTAGAGGGGGGGAGGGCATTTGACCCGGGCCTCAACCTCATACTGGCCTCGTAAAGATTTTGTCAAATAAACAAATCTGAAATTATCAATATATTTCGTTGTGTACTGAGGTGTCTTTTAAATCTTTACATAGTAACTTATATGGGCTTGTTTTGATATTCCAAATTTTAATGTAACCAGGGCCTACTGGCTACAAACTCGCGAAGTGACCTCGAGCCTCTCTCAACGTCTGAAGGGGCCTGACTGTATTGTCCTTAAAGGTTAAAGTTCTTGTGTCACTAATTAAAAAGTTATTGTTCTTGTTTCGGGTTTAACGCTGTTTTTCACAATTGGCTATACATGGCAGCCAGTATGACTGATTGAGGAAGAACCAAGGAAAACTCGGTTAAGAACCATCGACCCACGGAAAGCTACTGGCAAGCTTTCCCACATGGCATTGATCGATAAAGGCGAGCGCTTTAGACCTCTCGGCCACGCGGCGCCCCAACTACAAAATTATTTAATCCACTAAATGAATTGCTCTTTGGTGTTACTGTTGTGTTGTTGTGTTGTTGCTGCTTCTGATGATGATGTAAGTCACTGGTAGTAACTACTACTGCTGCTGCTTCTGTTGATGATAATTATGGAGATGATGGCACTTCGGATTTGCTTTCCCTTCATCGCTTTTTACACCAAGACCGCAACCACCATTATTATTATTATTATTATTATTATTATTATTATTATTATTATTATTATCATTATTATTATTATTATTATTATTATTATTATTATTATTATTATTATTCACAGATTACATCTCAAGACGATATTATAGAGGCTCTTTTTGCTGGATCTTTAGCCACTCAAATTTACAAGTCAACGCCGCCAAGTAGGACCGCAATGAGGGGACTATACGAAAAAGAGAAAGATGATTACCACATCAAACCCACAATAAGTATCTTCCCAGACGTTCCCAATGGAAAAAACCGCCTCACTCCCATTATGATGAAGAGTGCTACCAACATCCAAGAGGATGGTCAACAACACCGGAAACAGAAACATTGGAAGAAATTGAAAAAGAAGAAAAAGATTAAAAGGAACAAAGTGTCTCCAGACCATGGAATGGACATACCTAATAATAATGCCAAGCTCTAATTGAAAAAAAAAATCGATTTCCTGCGTTGCTAACATATAATGTGTGCATTTAGCAGTACGCCCATTCTTGAAATATTGCTGAGTGAGGGTAACATATCTTCAAGGAGAATATATGCATTTAAGATCGTGCCAAACAGTTATAACAAGTTCAGACATAATTTTGTTTGTAAAAAACCCCAATTTTTTACGATTTTCATTGTACATTAATTTGTCAAAAGTATGATTAGTACATTGGTTTGAATATACTTTTGATAATAGATAAGCAACACACAAACACATATACTCACAGCTATACATGTCCACACACACACATACGATTCCAACACCCTTTCCCATGCTACCATGCCTCCCACTTAAGGCAATATCTAGCTTAAACCAACAGTTCTAAACCGCTCCGGTGGCCTAGTGGTTAGAGCGTCCGCCTCGGATGCGGGAGGTCGTGGGTTCGATCCCCGGCCGAGTCATATTAAAGACTTACAAAAATGGTACTAACAGCTGCCTCGCTTGGCGCTCAGCATTAAGAGGTTAGTGTTAGGACTGGTCGGCCTGGTGTCAGGATAATGTGACTGGGTGGGACATCATGCTAAATATCTGCGGCATGATGCCCCAATGCTAGACATCACTATAAACTGCCACACTGCAGACATCGTAGCGATATGACTGAAAAATTGTTAAAGCTACGTTAAAAATCCAAATCACACACACACACACCAACAGTTCTAATGTGCCTTTATATGAACATGTTATATTATCTTTCATTATATCTCGTAAATATTGGGATCTTCCTTATAAGTCTTTATTAGAAAACATGATAAATATAAATCTGACTTAACCCTTGAATCAGTCTTTGGTTGGTTCATTCTATTGACCAGTATAACAGGAAAAGATAACAGCTAGGGCTGCGTTTAATAAGGCCTATCGCAAGGGTAGGGCTAATTTAATACTCATACCGTCTGCCAATAAATAGGGCTAGGTGGCAAAATAGAGCTCACGGTCTAATTCAGTTCCTGTTATAAATGAATTAAGACGACCATAATATTGAAAATTCAAAAATGTTCAATTTCTAAATATTCGTTACAAACTTTTATCTCACAGCATCGAATCCTACTTTGTGTATGCCTCTATGTGGAGATAAACATATGAACTGTAACAATTTAAAATTACATAGGCTCGAAGCGTGTATCATCTATTCCGTCCTTAAGGAATTAACTGTGGATACTTTACCACTGTGGTTACTAAACCAAACTAGTAAAAAAATAACACTGACATATCATGGGCAAAATCCTTTTATCCAGCTAATATATTTCAGTCATTGGGAGGATCAGCTTTGAAAGTGTAATTTGCTCTCATTTTTATTTCTCATTATCAATCGACGATGGACACCCAAATCTCGTAAACTCTATGTTTTATCTGCATATTTCTAGATTGGCTCTAATATTGTATTGTAAACTTACTTGCGTGATTCCAATAGTGTACAGGCGAGAGATATAGATATTTACACATTATGTCACTAAAGATCCTAGACGAAGTATGTTAGTGTAAAATGAATGCATGCAAGTGTAAAGGACACTATGTGCAGCTTGAACCCACTAGTGGATGGTAATATTATCGTTTGAAGTTTAACAATAAAATTTACAAAGTTTGCTGCTCCAAGTAGCACAAGGGTATATGTGCTGCTCATGAGGGTTTTCAAAGTTTCAAACTACAGTGAAATTAAATACGCTGCTGTTCTTAATCATATGGTAGACAATGCCTCTCGGACGTATCAGTATCAGTACCAAAAGATCTAAGCAAGTTCAATGTGAACTTATTTGACTACTAAAACGAAAGCTGGCAAAAATACGTTACCAAGTATAATAGAGCATACTCGAATATTTTTAAAACCAGATTCTAAACATTCTGAAAGTCATTCAGTTAGAACTAGTTGAAATAAAACTATCTAATACTTAAAGATGTGTACTGTAAACTCTGACATTCTTTAATGTAGTTAACACTCTATATTCAAACTGCTGATCGTATAATTCAATTAGTAATCAGTCATTAATAA